>JAABOM020034169.1:0-55225 GCA_011800125.2 Solanum clarkiae
GTGAACCAAATTCATTTCACTAGGCAACTTCAACTCATAAGCTACCTTGCCAACCCTCTTTATCACCTCATAAGGACAAATATACCTTGGACTTAACTTCCCCTTTTTACCACTTGTTTGTTCCTCAATCTCTTTACTTTCTTATTAATGATCTGAACTGGGACATCCTCATAAGTCAGGTTATCCTTAATAACACCCACAAAATCTAGAGGCACAATGGCGTTAGTATCACCAACACATTTTTTCAAGATAGAGGCATGGAACACCGGGTGAACCAAATTAATTTCACTAGACAACTTCAACTCATAAGCTACCTTGCCAACCCTATCTATCACCTCATTAGGACAAACATACCTTGGACTTAACTTCCCCTTTTTTACAAAAACAGACCGCACCTTTCATTGGCAAAACCTTCAAATAGACCCAATCACCCACTTGGAAATATAGGTCTTTCTTTCTTACACCGGCATAAGACTTTTTATGACTTTGGGTTGTTTCTAACCTTTCTCTAATATCCTAACCTTCTCAAGAGCCTCCATAAGCAGATTCTTCCCTAATAAATCCACCTTTCCAACCTCAAACCAACCCATCTGTGATCTACAATATCTCCCACAAAGAGCCTCAAATGGAGCCATACAATGCTAGAGTGATAGCTATTGTTGTAGGTAAACTCAATCAACAGAAGGTGATAATCACAACCACCTTTAAGCTCTAATACACAAGACCTAAGATATCCTCAAGTGTTTGAATGGTTCTTTTGTCTTGGCCATCCGTTTTAGGGTAAGAGGTCGTACTAAGGTGAACTTTGGTACCAAGACCCCTTTTGAAAAGACCTCCAAAAGTGCGAAGTGAATTATGCACCACGATCCGATATGATGGATAAAGGAAACCCATGTAACCTCATTAACTCATGGAGGTATAACCTTTCATACTCTTCAGCCCCATATGTTGACTTAACTGGTAGAAAGTGAGCTGATTTTCTCATCCTATCAACCACAACCTAAGTGGAATCAAAATCCTTTCTAGTCTAGGGAAACCCAACCACAAAATCCATTTTTATCACCTCCCAATTGCAAGTGGGAATATCATTGACTTGGGTTAGGCCACCCGTCCTTTGGTATTATGCTTTGACTTGTTGACAAATATGGAAATCGGAAATGAATTTGACAATGTCCCTCTTCATGCCTATATATCAATACACATCCCTCAAGTTTTTACACATTTTGGTGGAACCAGGTGGATAAAGTAAGAAGAATTATGGTCCTCATCAAGAATTGTTCTCTCAAACCATCAACACAAGGCACACACAACCTACCTTGGTATCTAAGAGACCCACCTCCCCCTTGGGAGAAATTCTCTATTTTGCCCTTGATGTGCTATCAAAATCAACACATTTCACGCCTAAAATAGGATATTTTAAGAGTTCTTAATGTGATGTTTTATCATTTTTATGCGTTTTTATATTGTCCTTACAGAAAAGTTAGGTTGGCATGATTTTGAAGAAAAGTTACAGATTTTGCTGAATCATAGGACATGCAAGCTCAAGTCATAGCCTAAGCTACGAATCATTGGGCGTATCGTGGAAAGACACAAAGACCAAAAATTCAGAAATCTGCTAGGTGGAGGTCAGCCCTACAAGGCCATCCTACGGGTCTTAAATTGCACTGACTTGTATAGGTGGACTCATAGCAAGAATCAAAGATCCAAAAACACTAGACCAAGGACTGAAGGACAAGACTACGAGAAGAAGGTTCAAATCATAGTTCAAGCAACGACTTATGCCTATGAGTCGTACCAGTTTAGTACAAGATTGCTAAGAACCTGATATGAGACCCCGGCTATGACTCATAGGTCATCCTACAAGTCATACCTGCGAGACTAATCAACTACCAACTGTTTATTTTGTCTAATTTATATGGTTATTTCATAAATACTATATATAGTTTATGTTAGGGTTTTAGAAAGAGTGTTCAACTTTGAGACATTATATCATCATCATTTGAATCTTTTCTTAGTTTTTGAGTTACTTTATCATTTTCTCTTGGAAAATCTATTTTGGGGAATGCAAATCTTGCTTTGAATTCATTGTTGATCAATCAAGCTATTGGGTTTGCAACTTGTGGTGCCTATATTCTTCAGTGCTTTTGTTAAAACTCTCATTTATGCTTTTTTTTGCATGTTTGCTTTTTTTGCCTTAGCCATAAGTTTCTAAGCACCCACAACTTGGTGTTGTAGGAATCATGGGTAGTTGATTTGAAATAACCTAAGTTTATTACATTTCTATGATTGGGGTTTGCATGTATTGTCTATTTTCCTTTACAATGATTTTAATTTGGTGGTGGACAACACCAAACCCCTCCTACTTTGACTAGCCCAACAAAGGTAGTGATGAATAGGAAAAGAAAAGTAGATGACAGGATTCAATTGATGTGTTCTCTTCTAATCAACCAAACCTGACTAAGGGCAGGTTGACTTGGAAGTTTGGTAACAGTTAGTTGGCACGCCATGGTGGCCGAGAAAGCGCCACAGTGAAATTTAACCTTCACCTTCACAATAGGCCTGGAAGAACCTAAGTTACCGTCCTGCATGCGAATTTTCAATTGTAATTATGTTTCCTAAGGAAATCGAGTCAAAGAACCATGGTGAATACAATTACCAAGTTGTCTCTAAAATTAAGTGTTTCCTCGCATCTTAATTTAGTGTTTATTCTATTTTGTTTTTGAACCACAAACCCACCCACCTCATTTAGAGATTTTAGTTATTTATACTTGAAATGATTAGTAGTGGACTCTTGCAGTCAAGCCCTGTATTCCCTGTGGATTCAACCTTAACCTTCGGTTAGGTTAATTACCAACAATGATCACTTTCTTATTAGAGTCTGAACATCAGTAAAATATTATGGCGCTGTTGCCATGGAATATGGCTAGGTTTTGATTTGGATTCACTATTAGTTAGTTCTAGTATTGATTTCTAGAATTTCCTGTGTTTTACATATGTTTTTGTTTTTGTTATTTGATTTTATTTGCAAGGTGTACTAGGTTGTATGCCCAACACAAGGAGCCAAGGCGATCCCTTAGCTTCACTAAATTTGGAGATCCATCAACAACCAAGAAGAATTGCTCAAGTGAATGAGAATATCGAGGTTGAGGAGGATATGAATACAAATGAGGATATGGGAAGAGAGGACAATCCATAACCAAAGGGTAACAGGACAAAGCTGAGGGTCTTCAATGAAAATGCTTATGGATTGAATCAATATCGATTGCACCCTATGGCTATGGATATTACTGGTGCCATAGTACTACCTCCTTTACAGGAACATACTAAGTTCACTTCATCAAGTGGATTGCTCCAAATGCTCCAAAACCTTGGACTCTTCATAGGGATACCTTCAGAGGATCTCCATTGTTATCTTCAAATTGTGGTGTTTGTTAGCAAGAGTGTCTTGGGGACAAAAAATATTTCTCTTGATGCTATTGGTTTAAGGGTATTTCCACTGTCATTGACTGCGAATGCTGCTATAAGGATGTCTGAGCTTTCTCCGGGCACTATTACAAGTTGGGCTGAGCTTCAAAGAGTATTCCTTTAAAGATATTTTCTAAGATCTAAGAAATTGAAGCTCAAGGACCAATCAGTAACTTTAAGCGATTACCGGGTGACTCTATTAGCACAACATGGGAGAGGTTCACTAAATGCTTGAGGATGGTCCCCGATTACAAGATTATTGATGATGCCTTGGTTGAGATTTTCTATCAGGCGCTCAATGAGAATAGTCAAGCTTGCGCTGATATAATCATGGGAGGCATATTTCTTGACCAACCATTTACATTGATATCCACAAGGATGGAGCAAGTGGTCAAAACAAATAGAGCATGGGGGAAATGGGAGTGAGGTGTGATGAAACCTTCTTGTGTGGTTAACACTAATAATGAGCAAGAAAAGGTCAACGAAGAGATCATGGAACAACATGCTCAACTTCACACAAGTATGGACTTTGTTTTAAAGCAAAATCAAGTAAGTGTCAAGGCAGTCACCCACTAACCTCCTGCGACTCCTACCTATGATGATCGATTCTTTGATGATTATACATGTTTTGCAAGCAACCAAGCAGCGGGTTTCTAGAACAACTGCTAAGGCGCCAATTTAGACTACTGGAGGCAAGGGTCCAGGAATCAAGGTCAGAACTTCAACTGTGATGGGATGTATAGAGACAACTAAGGCAGATACTGTGAGAGGGAGCGAGTGCCAGATGCCAAATAGGGAAGAATAGTGGGCTAAAGGAATGGTCATTATGTGCCACCTCACAATCGTGATGCCGGATCGAGCAACTCCGAGATTGAAGAAATGTTTGAAAAGTTGTTGAAGAGAGACAACCACCAAGATGAGACTTTAAAAGGAATGAAAGTGGATATTCCAAGAATTAACCAAAGAATAAAGTCTCACTCGGTGGCAATTAAGCAACTTGAACAACAATTTGGATAAGTTTCTTTACAGTTGAACCAATGCCAAAAAGGCACCTTACCAAGAAATATGGTTCAAAATCCTAAAAATGAAAGGCATTACATGGCTGTTATGGCCAGGAGTGGCAAGAGCACCATAGATCCCCCTATGCTGGTGCTTGTTGATAAAGTTGATGAGAAAAGTCATAGTGGTGAAGTCGTGGTTGAGGAAAAAGATCTGAAAGTTATTGGGATTCAACAAGAAGAGGCAAGGGAGAATGAGAAATTAAAATCAATTCCCAATCCTCCTCCATCTTTCCCTCAAAGGCTTAAGAAAAAGGAAGAGGAGGGAAAATTTAAACACTTCCTCTCGATGTTGAAGCAACTCTCCATCAACATTCCCCTTCTAGAGGACTTAGAGAAAATGGCCGGATATGCCTAGTACATGAAGGATTTGGTTGACCAAGAAGTGAACTTTGAGAAAAGAGTTCTCATAAGAACTCCAACAATGTAGTGTGATTATGACCAAATTCCTTATGCAAAAATGAGAGGACCCCAGTGCATGTACCATCCCTTGCACCATTGTTAATGTTGAGTTCACAAGAGCATTATGTGACTTAGGAGCGAGTATCAATCTAATGCCTCTTGTAATGAATTGAACCTTGTTTGTAATTCTGTAGTAGGTGGCTGTGATTTTGTAAAAGCTTAACCCCTTTAGTGTACTGCCTATTTGTGTCTAAGCATTGATCCAATTACTTTCAGAATTGGAAATTGGTTAGTGTGGGTGTATTCCATAGGTGTTAATTTGGTGGTCTCGATTGAAATGATCTGAATGGACTGGATAGAATTTGTTGTTGATGTCTAGTGTGATATTGGAAAGATTTTGGTTTTTGTGTGCTTGACAGTCTGCTAAAGTGAATTCGATTCATAGGGATGATGGTTGTTCTGAATTTCTGATGTTACTGTAGGATTGCTTATATGCCAAGTATTTCATATTGTTATTGTGTTCCAAGTATGTTGAATGTTGTGTTTCACTTGTTCTTTGCATGGGAAAATCTTAGGCACTATAGATGCCTTCTACAGTAAGCTATGAGGCACTACTACGACTCGTAAGTCCTTATACAAGTCGTAGTCATCCCTCGTAGTAAGCATCAATCATATGTGGTTCATTCATGTTTCTTATATGAGACTCGCACATGACTCATAGTGCCTGCTACGACTCGTAGTGAGGGTCTCGTAAGCTTATCTGTGTTCTGAAAAATGTTTCTGAAAATGGGTACCAACCCAGACTAAGACTCGTAGGTCCCTTTATGAGTCATAACTTTGCATCATATCTAAGATCAGATAGCATTTCTATAGGATTTTTGGTTCTACAAGGATAGTATATGACTCGTACGTCACAAGTCTTAACAACACTTGTATCTGCAAATTGCAGTTGCGTTAGTGACTATTTGTTTTTGATTTGTTTTTGTTCCTTATTCTTTGTTATATGATTTTTAGCTTTAAAACTCTTAGTACTTATAATGGTCAATGGTTGGTTTGCAGATATAATGCCTCCAAAAGATAAATGGGCAATTCAAATATTTACGTAGAAGTTTGTTGACGAGTCCTCCGAGACCGAGCAATTTGAAGGGTCGGTAGAGGTGCACAGGTTCAGGATAGACCCCATGGAAAATGTGCCTCAGACCCAGCCACATACATCTTGGGAACCCATGGAAGTTAGTAGTGCCTCCCAGTCTGAAGAGGAGGTGCAAAAGGGTGAGGGATATGGATAGGAGAGTAGCTTGCCACAGATGACTCCCACACATTCAAGGTCGGAATCGGAGTCCAGGAGTACCTCATAGCTCAACAGAAGGAAGAACAATCTCAGCCCCTAGCTGATCCCAGATAGTGTGATACAGGTATGAAAGAAACTTAAGACTAGGGGTTTAGAACTAAAGGGGCAATGCAAATTGGTCCGCCAGTTTCATGAGGAGTCCATGTTGAACCCCTCTGGATTAGATAGAGTTCCCGAATTGGATACTTGGTTGGATGAGCACAGACTAAGATGGAGCACATAGCAACTAGGCCAATACGCCCCTTACATAGTCCGTGAGTTCTATGTGGCATATCTTGCTACACTCCACCAGGGGTTCCAAACAACAAGAAGTTGATTGAGCAGTCGAGGCTATAAGTGGTGACATTCTGTGGTAGGAAGGTTGATATCTTGGAGGAGACGATCCGACGAGTTCATTTTGGGCCCACTTAAAGTGTACCTCAGTCTACCGCAAAGTATGATGGTCTTATTGATAAAATGAGGAGAGCGGTGACTGGGAAGGACATCGAGGCAAGAACAAAGATTCTACAGTGGATTTCTAGCCAAAATTTGTGAGGCATGTGTCAAGCCAACGTGGATCATAAACCACATAGATCTGATTTTGAAAGCCAACCTCTCATTCCGGTCCACGATTTGGTGGTCCATTATTCGTTGGTGCATTAGACCAACTGTTATGGATAATGTGATCACCCTAGAGAAAGCCGTGTTATTGGTCAGTATTCTTGCTAGTTATGCTATAGATTGGGCCCGAATTATTTCTAAGTAGATTAACCAGGTTGCAGCTCGGATGAGCACTTCACTGTTGTTTCTAGTTCTGACTCATCGATTATATAGTGCAGCAGGTGTTCCTATTGAGCCCCACCGAGACCCTTATGTAGAAGCCACACACACTATGGATCCCAGCCTGATAAAGTTTGATGAGAACCCGGTGTCCTTACCACGAGCAGCTCCTTCAATTTCAGAGCCATTCCTAGTAGAGCCTACGACTCAAAGTGCACCTTCAGCTACTATCGGCACTATAGTAGTTGCTACAGAGGCTACGCAAGTTGTGGAAATTGAGATTGAGTCTATGCCATCCTCCAGCACTCCAGCACCAGCTGCAACTACTTTACTGGTTGATTCTATTATTTCTGTTGTTACTTTTCTGGCACTGTTATGTAGGGTGGCTACAGTGGAGTCCAGGCTTTAGGCTTTATCAGCACGGTTCCGACCATAGGTTAATTAGACAGTATAGGACTCTGAGGAGAGGATGAAGGCATTCACACGTGATCTAGTAGATCAGAGAGTCAAGAGCGGTGGATGCTCAAGTTAATTCTTTTGAGGAAAGAGTCCAGTAGAGACTTGAGGGAGCTCGGCCTGCTGACAAGCGTTTAGTTACACAAGAGTTGGCCAAGTTCAAGGTTGACCTGTTGCAGATATTGCCAGCCCCTGTTGTAGCCCTAGATGTGGTACCGGAGAGCGATGATGCATTTGAGTGGCTAGCCGATCCTCCAGACATTTGTGGGAAGAGGTCCCTTGAACACGCTGGTGATCCAGAGCTAGTCTAGAAGTGGCTGAGATTGTAGGAGTAGCCCATACCCAAGGAGGTGGTGCAGGATTTTCTATTATTAGTGGCTATTCATACAGATCGGGAGCAGCAAACCCCACATAGAGAGGGTAGATTTGGTACTGCTGTGGAGGAAATGGTGCCCTAGGACCCCGCAGACCTGCCAGAGACCAGTTCTTGATGCATCATGATGTTTGAATTGTTTTGACCCTAGTCTGTTATTTTGCCATGCTGGATATTTTGTTCCATTGTTAGACAACCTTTTTATAATGTTAGGTTTTGGATGTGTTTAAATATTTTTAGTTTGGATGTTGTTTTTACTTATATTGTGGATGTTACTTTTTGTTTTTCTTAATGTATGTATATATATGTTTCTATGTTATCGATTTTCTCTAGTTTTTTTTTTTTAATTTGAGGACAAAGTATCCTGTTTTGGTGGGGTGTGGGAAGTTATGGATTAAGGTGAAGTCTGAGTAGCCTCAAGTCAATAAGTTCCCCTATTTTTGATCCCAAGATTTTCTTGCCATGCTTCTTTTTCCTTGTAGATATTTACTTTTCTGTTGAACCGGCTTGTTTAGGTAGTGTAGATAATGTGTAAATTCATAGTAGTTTTATCAATGGGCATATACATAATTTTTTGATGTGTTTTTAAATGTTTTGATGAAAAATTAGGTACCTTCAAAATTTTTGAGATTATAGTTGTTGATGCGTTCATATATCTTCGAGTATCAGGCAATGTTTGTTCTAGTATTGTGGAGGTAAGCTGAGAATGAAAGCATGGCCTGTGAGTCTATACATGATTGTGGATGCAATTGCCATGTTTGTTGTGAGCTTATTTTGCTACATTCATGCATCTTGTATAGACCCAGAACTTGCCTTAGTACTTTATGATTAGTTTGGTGATGCGGTGGATATGGAAAGGATCTTAGGCCTTTGTTCTTTGAGTGAACCCATTTTTAGCCTAAATGGCCCATTAAATGAGTGAGTGAATCCCTTGTTCCAAACTTTAGAGCCTATCATGTACTACTCTTTCTTGACACTTGGCTAACTTAACCTTGTTTGATGAAATACCTTGATATTGGCGTCAGTCTATCCTTGGACATGTGAACCTTAATTGAGGCTAAAAGCCTAAGTTGAGGGTTTCTACAAGTGCGACCTTGGTGTGAGGAATAGATATTGTGTACTTCACCTCAGGCTAAAAGTCTAAGTTGAGGGTGGCCCTTATTATGGTAAAGTAATGAAAATGGGGTGGTTAGTTGGGAAATAAAGAAAGAAATGAAAAAACATGAGTCTTGTGAAGAAAAAGAAAAAGGAAAGTGCCTTGGATTGAGAAAAAGTAGCAAGAATTGAGTTAAAAAATAAGCAACAACTGGAAATAGAAAGAAAGCACTTGAAAAATTAAAAAATAGGACAATAAGGGTGGACATATTGAAAAAGGTTGGGTTATGAAGGTTAAAGTGTTGGTAAGCATGGTTCAAGGATAGCTTTAGGTCACTACTTGCCTAAAAAGCCATACCAAAGCCTCCGGAGCCTATGTTACATGCTAGTAAGTCCTAAAGTGATCCAAATCAACTTTTTCACCAAACTAAAAGATGCGTATAAGGGCAAGTCTATGGTGTTAGTCGTTGTGTATGAATTTCAATTGTGAGAGTGAGAATGCTTCCTCAGTCCCTAAATTCTAAATGCTTCTAAGTGAGTATGAGGGACTTCTTTCCAATGAGGGGATTTGCACTACTTGAGTAGCATATGACTATACTAGTGATTATGGATGGTTGATGCTCAGCTTGTTATAGTTGAATTGCCAGGTATCCCATTATGTTCTTATTATGCTTAATAACTTTAAAATCTTATTTTGAAAATGGCAGTTAGGTACCTAAATCAAAGGAGTTGTTGTGTATGCCATTAGTGTAGCTACTATATATTTCTCTTTGTTTGCATAGATCGAGTCGTCGGTTGAGAACAAGCAATAATTCTAAGATGAGGGTGTTGATGTGCTATCAAAATACAATACTTTTGATGCCTAAAAAGGGAAATTTTGTGAGTTCTTAATGCGACTTTTTATGGGTTTTATGTATTTTGTGTTGTTGTTGCAGAAATGTTAGGTTGGCATGGTTTCGAAGAAAAGTTGTAGATTTTGCTGAATCATAAGACATATGAGGTTATATACGAGTCGAGCCCAAGCTACGAATTATAGGGTGTGTCATAGCAAGAAACAGAGACCAAAAATTCAAAAATCTTCTAAGTGGAGGTCAACCCTATAAGGCCATCCTATGAGTTGTAAGTTGCACTATGACTCGTATAGGTGAATTCATAGCAATAATCAGAGAGACAAAATGCTGGACTAAGAATTGAAGGCCAAGACTATGAGAAGAACATAAAAGTCAAAGCTCAAGCAAAAACTCATACCTGTGGATAGTACCAGTTTAGTCCAAGATGCCAAGAACCTGATATGAGAACCTGACTACGACTCGTAGGATCACCTACGAGTTGAACCTGTGAGACTTATCAACTACCAGCTGTCGTTTCTGTGTAAATTCTAGGGTTATTTTTTAAATACTATATATAGTTTAAGTTAGGGATTTAGAAAGAGAGTTCAACTTGGATACATTTTATCATCATCTTTTGAATCTTTTCTTAGTGTTTTAGTTATTTTATCATTTTCTGTTGGAAAACCCATTTTGGAGATAGCAAATTTTGCTTTGTGTTCATTGTCGATCAATCATGCTTTTGGGTTTGCAACTTGTGATGCCTACATTCTTCAGTGCTTTTGGTAAAACTCTCATTTATGTCTAGTATTAGCATGTTTTCTTGTTTTGTCTTAGCAATGAGTAGCTAAGCACCCACAACTTGGGGTTGTGGGAATTATGGGTAGTTGATTTGAAATAAAGTAGGTTTCTTGCATTTCTACGATTGGAGTTTGCATGTATTGTCTATTATCCTTTATTATGATTGTAGTTTGGTGGTGGCCAACACCAAATACTGCCTACTATCACTAGCCCGACCAAGGTAGTGATGAATAGAAAAAGGGAAGTAGATGACATGATTCAATTGATGTGTTCTTGTCTAATCAACCAAACCTGTCCAAGGGGAGGTTGACTGGGACAATTGGTAACAGTTACTTGGCATGCCATGGTAGCTGGCCAAGCTCTATGGTGAAATTCGACCTTCGACATCATAAGAGGGCTGGAAGAACAAAAATTACCGTCGTGCATGCGAATTTTCAATTGTAGTTATGTTACCTAAGGAAATCGAGTCAACAAACCATGGTGAACAGAATTCCCAAGGGGTAAATCGAGTCAACAAATCATGGTGAACAGAATTCCCAAGTTGTCCCTAAAATTGTGTGTTTCCTTGCATCTAAGTTTAGTGTTTATTCTATTTTGTTTTTGAATCATAACCCCCATGTAGAGATTTTAGTTATTTATGCGTGAAATTATTAGTAGTGGACTCTTATAGTCAAGTCCTGTATTCCCTGTTGATTCGACCTAAACCTTCGGTTAGGTCAATTACTGATAGCGACAGCTTTCTTATTGGAGCATGAACATCAGTAACCCTCTTTCACCAAGGCCTTTAATTCAGGCAAGGAGGAGTCTAGATCTTGTTTCGCTATCACCTTATCAACCAAAGAAGATTTAGCACCACCAACAATAATACCACCATTACCCACATCTTCTAACTTAACCCCAATCAAGCCAATCTATGCACCTCCCTAGCCATCTCCCTATCACCACCATCCGCATGATCTAGGCTATCCATGGACACCTAACTCAAAGCATCTGCCACCGCTTTTGCCTTACCTGGATGATAATGCATGCTCATGTCATAATCTTTGAGAAGTTCTAGCCACCTTCTTTGTCTCAAGTTGAGATCTTTTTGAGTAAAGACATATTGGAGGCTCTAATGATCGGTGAAGACATCCACATGCACCCTGACAAATAATGATGCCAAATCATTAATGAAAAAACAACGAATAACTCTAGATCATGGGTAGGGTAATTCATTTCATGCACTTTGAGTTGTCTAGAAGCATAGACTATGACCATACCATTTTGCATTAGCATATAACCCAAACATACTCTAGATGAATCACAATACACAACAAAACCATTACGCACATCCGGTAGTGACAATATAGGAGCAAACACATGCCTATACTTCAATACTTGGAAGCTTCTCTAATATCCATCAGTCCATACAAACTTAATCTTCTTTTGAGTCAATTTTTTAATGGAGGAAGCAATGGAGGAGAACCCATCCACAAACCTTCTATAGTAACCCGCAAGGCCCAAGAAACTTCTAATATCCAACAAGGTCAATGGTCTAGGCCAATTTCTAATCATATTGGTCTTATTAGGATCCACCTTAATACCATCCCTCGTCACCATATGACCCAATAAGGGAACCTACTTCAACCAAAATTCACACTTTTCATATTTGGCATACAATTTCTCCTCCCCCAATCTTTGCCACACAACCCTCAAATGACCCATATGCTCCTCTCTACTATGTAAATAGATCAAAATATCATCAGTGAAGACCACGACAAAGGAATCAAGGTAGGGTTTGAAGACCTTATTCATTAGGTCCATGAAGATGGTCGGTCCATTAGTCAACCCAAAAGACATCACACCAAACTCATTCTGCCGATATCTAGTCCGAAAGGCCGTCTTAGGGATATACCACTCCCTCACCCTCACTTGATGATACAAGATAGAAGATCAATCTTAAAGAACAAGTTAGCCCCTTGCAATTGGTCAAACAAGTCAACAATTCTTGGAAGAGCATATCTATCCTCTATAGTGACCCTATTGCGTTATCGGTAGTCAATGCACATTCCAAGTGACCTATCTTTCTTCTATAAAAACAACATCGGAGCACCCCAAGGTGATTAACTAGGTCTAATAAATCCCTTTTCCAAAAAATCTTTCAATTGGTATTTTAACACCTTCAACTCCACCGGGGCAATACGGTAAGGGGGAATGGAGATAGGTTGAGTATCGGGAAGGAGATCTATGCCAAAATCTATCTCCCTTTCTGGAGGGACACTGGGGAGGTCATTTGGGAAGACATCAAGAAAATTATTTACAATGGGGACCGACTTGATGTAAGGGACTTTGGACTCCACATCATTAACCCTCACAAGATGATAGAAACATCCCCTAGAAATCAACTTATGGGCTTTAATGCATGATATGAATCTACCCTTGACCACCACATCTTGACTTTCCTATTCAAGGATGGGTTCATTAGGAAATTGAAACTTGGCCATACGGGTTCTATAAAAAATAGAAGCATAGTAGGCATACAACAAATCCATCCCAAGAATAACATCAATGTCTACCATGTCTAATTCAACAAGATCACAAGGCAACAACTTATGCAAAATACAAATAGGTCAATTCCTATATACTTCCCTAGCAAAAGTGGAGGCACCGATAAGGGTAGACACTTGATATGGCTCATGCAACAAATTGGAGACAACATGGAACGTTTAGTATCAAAAGAGTTAACAAAGGAAAGAGTGGCACCCGGATCAATCAAAGCACATATATCAAGATCAAATATTTTTGAAATACCGGTAACAACATCATGGACTTCATCATCCCCTTGCCTTCCATGTAGAACATAAAAAAGGTTAAGCCTTGGGGAACGACCTTGAGGACTAGCTCTACCCAATGGAATCACATTTGCACCATGGACTTTTCCACAGTTTCTTAGGCAATCTATCTTCTTGGGACAAAACTACCCACAACCATAACATGCATTAGAACCCTTCAAACACGGGCCAATATGACTCTCCCACATCTAGGACACACATCAATAGGAGCCACACCACCAAAACCTTGAGACCTAGGGAAGTCATTGGCAAACCCCCTATTAGTAGCATGAAAAGGCCGATAAAATCTAGCATCCTTTTGGAACATAGCCTAAATATGGGCCCTCTTGGCCTCATGGCCCCTCCTCTTCCTTAGCTCTTCCTCTTCCATTTTCTCAGCATAAATCATTAACCGAGATAAGTGCATGTCACAAATAAGCAAGGAGGACCGACATTCTTCACTCACCAAGTCGGAGACCTCCATCATAAATTTATTCATCCTAGATCTAGGATCAGTACCAAGTGAGGGGAATTATTTAAAATTTGATAAAATATGAGGGTATACTCCCTAACAGTCACAACACCTTGTTTCAAGTTCATAAACTCTACCAACTTCGCTCTCTAAGTTCAAGAGGGAAAAATCGATTAAGGAAAGCCAATTTGAATTCTTCCCAAAGAACCACATAACCATTTCCTTTCTCACCCTTCCATTGCTCATACAAAATGTGGGCTACCCCTTTGAGTTGGTAGGCCACCAACTCTGCCTTTTCATTCGGTCTAATACCCATGATATTAAAGATTTTGTAGACCTCATCAATGAACTCTTATGGATCATCATCTATCTTTGACTGATGAAAAATTAGAGGATTCATCATCATGAAGTCTCTTACCCTAGATCCCGAGGTAGTAGATTGAGAGGCTTGGGCCCCTTGCTTGACTTGGTTGGACATTACTTCCGCAAGCATCATAAGAGCATCCCAGAGCTCACCATTGGTAAGGTAGTCCTCGGGGTTTTGGGCCCGTCTTCCTCTAGTGTTTGGAATTATCTAGCATAGCAAAGAATAATCGTTAGGGAGGAAAAACTTATCACAACTCTATAGCATGACTTAGAACATGAAAAAGGGAAACATTTCCTAAAAAGTCTCATAGCCTCCTATTTAAATCATGGTGCACTTCACAACCATGAATAGATCTATCAACCTAGTGCTGTGATACAAAGTTTGTCACGACCCAAGCATAGGGCTTAGATGTAACACAACAAATTGGGATTCCGAAGGAACCTCAAACAAGCCTCATAGGATATCATTACACATCCTTGGTCACAAAATTGATCTAAAACAACATAGAGTAAGAATAAGGGGCAAAGGGTCTAAGGGATTGCTTGCAAAACATAATCATCAAGAGACAAAAAGTCAAGGCTCCTATCATAGATACATGACTTGTCTAACAAATATTTCTAAATACATAGATTAGAGCTAGGGCGAAGACAAGGTAACCGGGCTCACCCTCATAGTCAAAATAGAACATTAAGTAGAGTGTCACAATACGAAGAAAGGGAAAACATAGACCAAGGTCCCCGAAATAAAGTACTCACCAACTAGCTTGAGTAGCACTGAACTAGCCACTTGGAGGAGGAAGATGATCAACTTTGGCTCCGATTCCTACATGGTGATATCATGGAGGGAAGAGTATGCATTAGAACCTTTGAATGTACTAAGTACGTATGATGCAATGCGACAAGAAATAGGCATCATAATCAAAATGCATAACAATAGGCAATAGACATAATATGACAATATGACATGTATGACCAACGCTAGAGTAAAACATGCTTAAATAACTCATACTCATATAGGATATCATATGTGTAAAATAGACAAAATTAGATTTCCAAAGTACAAACCACTTGGTAGGTTAGTGATAGTGCCGTCCCATCACTTATGTGGTGAAATACTAACCCTTCACCTGGTTGATGAGTACAAACCCCGAACTAGGTTGGTGATAATGATTCCCCATAACCTAGGGTGTGAATTTACTAACCCTTTACTTGATTGATGAATACAAACCCCCCTCTTGGTTAATGATGATGCTACACCATCACTAGGTGGAGAAGTACTAACCCTTCCCTCTTCTAATGAGTACAAACCCCCATCTCGGTTATCTGGGATCTTAGATCCTTTAGATTAGGCATGGTTTAATGTAATACTTTATATAGAATTTATCATATACATATGCTCATTTCATCATCGTAAAATCAACCATATCATATCTCATGCTTTGGACCTTCAATTCCACAAGAAACTCTAGCCCGACATTTTATCAAACACTGGGGGTGTAATGGGGGTAAAGGAAAATGCAATTTAGAGATGAAATCATGTAAGAAAATCTATTGTAAAACCATCAATCAACCTGATGCAACACCGTCAAGACATTCACATCAACATCCTTCATAAAATCCAATATTAGATCTAAGGCTTAGAGTTTAGAACATGCTAAAACAATCATACTTTCATGAAATCAAATTACTATGTAGTAAATTTCTTAAATATACAAGACCCACATGTAAAATCAACATTAAATCATTCAAATTACATATAAAGAAGATTAGCACACCATGGGTGGAAGAACCCAACAGCTAAAACCTACGTACCTTAGCTTTGGAAAAGCTCTTGGCGAAGATTAAATATGAAGGCTTGAAGCTTGAAGGAAATCCTTTGTTCCGGATGAGGGTTTTGAGACTTGAATTTTGGAGTGAAAATGTTGCTAACTGTTTTGGAGAGTATTGAGAAATATTTAGGATGATATAATAGTGAAATAGACAAGTCTAAGTATAGATATAAACACGTTTGAGAATACTTGGTCCCAACACTTAGAATATTTTGGACGAACAAAAAAAAATAGGCACCATTTTAACACTGCAGATTCCACTTTGGAAATTGCATTCTTGAGATTTCATAATTACTAAATTTTTTCTTTTAAATCGGGATTATACCCTTCCCCCCTAATTTGGATCCCCTAAACAAGAATATGAAGTTGGATTTACAAAATAACAAACGACTATTGAGATATATGAAAACTAAAATTTTGGGCATTTCAAGGCACATTTTTGGACACTTTTTGGGGTCGTTAAAGGGATAATCATTTTCCATTATTTGAGTTGGCTTATAATAATAGCTATCATTCTAGCATCGGTATGACTCCTTTTGAGGCCCTTTCTGGTAGGCATCATAGATCACCATTTGGGTGGTTTAAAATTGGTGAGGTAGCTTTGTTGGGACCAGATCTAGTAATGGAGTCTCTTGAGAAGGTTAAGATGATCAGGGAGAGGTTAAAGACAGCTCAATGTCACCAATAGTCCTATGTCGATGTGAGTCGAAGGGATCTTGAATTCAAAGTTGGTGATTGGGTTTAGTTTAAGGTGTCACCCATGAATAGTGTGGTTCACTTTGGTAAGAAGCACAAGTTGATCCCATGATATGTGGGCCCTTCTAGGATGATAAGGAGAATTGGCACGGTAGCTTATGAGTTGGATTTGCCTAGAGAAATGGAACTAGTTCATCCGGTTTTTCATGTGTCTATGTTTGAGGAAGTGTGTTGGTAACCCCAATGATATTGTGCCTCTTGATTTATGGGGGTAGTTGAAGACAACTTGACTTATAAATAGATTCCAGTTTAGATTTTTGATAGGCAAGTGAAGAGATTGAGAAACGAGGATGTGGCTTCCATTAAGGTCCTATGGAGGAATCAGCAAGTTGAAAGTGCTACTTGGGAGGCTTAAGCGGACATGCAAAAGTTATATCCTTACCTTTTCCACTCTACTCAAGCCTAAGGTATCAATTAAAGTCTCGTATATAATTTCAAGTCTAAGTTTATCCCATGACATATGCATACATTCATGTTTAAATTAATAAATTCATGATGATTTTACACTTATGATGAGTTTTTTGAAATTATGTTTAAGTGCATTGTCACATCCTTATGTGGGCTGATATTGTCATGTTTGCATGTCTCATATTCGTTTCTTTTCCATTCGAGGACAAATATTCCCAAGGAGGAGATATTGAAACGACCCCAAAAAAATGCCCAAAAATGTGTTAGGAAGTGCTAGGAATCGTAATTTCCTTATATTTCAAAATCCGTGTGTGATATCAAAAATCCGACTTTAAATTCTTGTTCGGGGGGACAAATTGAGTGGAGGATGGGTCTAATCCATATATAAGAGCAACGATAGCAAATTTGGAAATCACATGTTCATTCGTACTCCTAGCGGGATGCGCCAAGGGCGTGCCATAGTGTTATTGTTGGGTAGTTTTTCAAAACTAGTCCAAGGCTTTTGAGTGTTGGGTCTAAGTGTTCCCAAACGGGAAAATACCTACACTTACTCATTTTTCACCCTCATATCACTCTAGACATTCCCCAATACATACTCAAACATTTATCCAATATTTATCTCCCAAATTTAAGTCACAAACTCATCAAGATTTCAAGGTTCTCATTCAGGCTTCAAGTCTTCTTCTCCAATCTTCATCAAGTTCATCTCCAAAGCTAAGGTATGTAGGTTTCTTTCATGTAGTCTTTTTTCCCATGATACCCAAGCTTTATTATACACTAATTTGCAGGACTTAAAGTTGATTTACTCATAGCTCTTAGGTATTATGAAATTCACTGCACATATGTTGGGGTTTTATGAAATTGTGATTGTTTTACTATGTTATGGGCTACGAATCTAAAATCTATTGTGAGATTTGATGAAGGTTTTCAATATATATTTCTTGAGGGTGTTAGCAAGTATCTACTAATGCTTTTACATTGGATTTTATAGCGTGATTTCGCTCTTGAATTGCATAGTTTTACACTAGTAATACACACCTGCCAAGTGTTTGATAAAATGTCTGATTATAGATTCTTGAGGAATTGAAGTTTAATGCGTATTTTATGAGTTGAATTACTAGATAATGATGAAAGGAATATATGTATATGATATTATCTCTATAGTGTAGGGGATAACCAAGCCTCACTCAGGAGGTTGTAGGCGCAGGTAACCTTGTTGAGGGGTTTGTACCTCTATCACCTTGCTAGGGAGGTGACAGGCCCGTGCAATCTTGTTGGGGTTTTGTACCCACAAACCTTGTTTGGGGGGGGGGGGTTGTACTCCATCAATCTTTTTGGGGGTTTGTACTCCATCAACCTCATGAAGAAGTTTGTACCTCATGCACCTCTCCAAGTAGGTGGAAGGCCTTGGATTGTACTAAGAATGGTCACTCCTTACCCATGTGTTAAGTTCTATATGAGCTTGATTTTTACTTCAAGTGTCATTCATACATGCTATCTTTCTCTTATGATTCTACTGAGTAATAATATGCATTTTGATCATGACGTCTATCTATTATTGCATTGCACCCTACATACTTAGCACATTTAAATATATTAGCACATACTCTATGTCTACATGATTGCACTATGTAGGAATCACAGCCTCACGTAAATCATCCTCCACCTCCACGTGGCTGGTACGATTGACTCGCAAGCTTATTGGTGAGTCCTACATTCCGGGGACGTTGCTGATGATCTGTTGCTACGTACTAAGACTATGTTTCTATTATTAATGTATAGTCTATGAGGGCGAGTCTGGTTACTAATTGTGGCTCCTGCTCTTATCTAGGTAGTAAAGGTGTTGTTGGACATATTACGTATCTATGCTATGAGCCTTGAATCTATCGTTCTTGATGTCTATAATTTGAAAGTGTTCCCTTAGCCCCGATTGTCCCAATTTATTATCTATTGATAGTTGTTTTTTTGCTTCCGCGACCAAGAATGTATAATGATATTCTAATAGAGTTACTTGGGGTCCCTTCGGGTTCCCCTTGCTCCATGTCACATCTAGGCCCTAGGCTTGGGTTGTGACACCGGCTCTAGAGAGCTTTGGGATGATCTCACCTTGCTAGCTCAAACCATGGCTAATCAAGTCAATCAAGGGGCCCAAGCCCCTTATGCTCCTACTCCGGCATCTCGGGTGAAGGACTTTATGGGGATGAACCCACTGGAGTTCTATGGGTCTAAAGTGGATAAGGACCCTCAAGAATTTTTTGATGAGGTTTACAAAGTGTTGGTTGTTATGGGAGTTAGATTGGAAGAAAAGACGGAGTTGGCGGCTTAACAACTAAAGGGGGTGACCTAAATATTGAATACTCAATGAAAAGAGGAGAAGCGGAACAACAATGATTCTTTGGGAGGAGTTTTAGGCGGCTTTCCTTAACCAGTTCTTTAATCTTGAGCTTAGTGAGGCAAAAATAATATAGATAATGAATTTGAATCAAGGGACTAGGAGGGTAAGGGAGTATACACTCAAGTTCAACCAACTCTCTAAATATGATGTGCACTTGGTTGCCGAGCCGAGGTCTAAATTGAATAAGTTTTTGATGGGTGTATCTGATTTGATGAATGAGGAGTGTTGTACTGCTATGTTTATTTGTGACATGGTCTTGGCTCACCTCATGACTTATGCCATACAATTAGAGGGGAAAAAGTTGAGAAAGAGGAGAAGTGGTGAGGCCAACAGAGCACATTTTGATGGTAAGTTTCAAGGTCCCAAGGGTAGTCGATTTCACCAAGTCGAAGGGTCTTGTTATGTTATTAGTAGGAGATTTGCTAATGACTACCCAAGGCCCCAAGGAGTTGGTGGTGTGGTGCCTTGACCCATGTGCCCAAGATGTGGTAGAGGCTACGATGGCCCATGTTGGAGGGACACTAATGCTTACTATAGTTGTAGAGAGGTGGGTCACAAGAGGGTTGATTGTCCTCCGATTGAAAACAAGGGTAAAGATGTTCGTCCACAAGGCTAGGGTGCAAATGTGGTTCCCTTGGGGAAAGGAGGCTAACATGGCGGTACCCTAAAGAAAAATCGGCTCTATGCTCTCCAATAAGAAAGGGGTTGATGAGGTCCCCGATGTTGTCACTGGCATGTTAAAAGTCTTTGATTTTGATGTGTATGCAGTGATAGACCCGGGCGCCACTCTTTCTTTTGTTACTCCTTTTGTTGCCAAAAAGTTTCATGTTGAGCCTAAATTATTGTGTGAATCTTATGAGGTGTCTACTCCCATTGGTGCATCTATTATTGTTAGAAAAGCCTATAGAAATTGTCCCGTTTGCATTTTGCATAAAATACTGCCTTGTGATCTTCTTTAGTTGGATATGGTAGATGTAGATGTCATTCTTGGGATGGATTGGTTGCATGAATATTATGCCTTTATTTATTGTAGAACCCATACAGTCAAGTTTTGATTGCCAAATGAACTCGTTCTTGTGTGGGGGAGTCATGATATGGTGGTCAACGGTAGGTTTATTGATGTACTGTCAAAATAGAATACATTTGATGTCTAAAACAAGGGATTTTGTGAGTTCTTAATGTGACTTTGTATGGTTTTTATGTCTTTTTATGTTGTTCTTGCAGACAAGTTAGGTTGGACTGATTTTGGAGAAAAATTGCAAATTTTACTAAAGCATAGGACACACAAGCTCACCTACGAATTATAGTACAAGCTACGAGTCGTAGGGTGTGGCATAGCAAGAAACAAAGACCAAAAAAGTCAGAAATATACTAAGTGGAGGTCACCCCTACAAGGCCATCCTATGAGTCGTAAGTCTCACCACGACTCATATGGATTGACTTGTAGCAGGAATCAGAGAGTGAAAATGTTGGACCAAAAAGCCTGAATGTATAGACTACGAGAGGAGCATACGAGTTGTAGCCGAAACAATGACTCATACTAGTGGGTCGTGCCAGCTGAGTCGAAGAGGCAAGGATCTTGATATGAGACCCCAACTACGACTTGTAGGCCATCCTATTATTCATAAATGCGAGGCGTACTAGCTGCCAATCGTCTTTTCTATGGATTTTTTAGGGATCATTTGTCAGCACTATAAATACATTAAGTTAGGGTTTTATTTAGGAACAAACATTGGAGGCTTAGAACTTGCCTTTGAATATACTCTTAAGAATATTTTAGGGTTTGGTACTAGTTTATCATTTTCACTTGTAAAACCCATTTTGGGAATGCAAATCTTGCCTCATACACAATGTCAATCTATCAAGCTTTTGGGTTTGCAACTTATGGTGTCTACATTCTTTATTGCTTGTAGCAAAACTCTCAACTATGTCTTGTATTTCCATTTTTGTTGGTTTTGCCTTAGCCATGAGTAACTAAGCACCAACAACATGGGGTTGTGGGAACCATAGGTAGTTGACTTGAGATGACTTAGGTTTATTGCATCTCTACAATTGGGATTTCGCATGTACTATCTATTTCTCTTCATACTGTTTGTTGTTTAGTGGTGGCCAACACCAAACACCACCTACTATCACTTTCCTGACAAAGGTAGTGACAAATAGGAAAAGGGAAATAAATGAAAGGATTCAATTGATGTGTTCTCGTCTACTAAACAAAACTTGACCAAGGGGAGGTTGACTAGGACAATAGGTAATGGTTAGTTCACTTGCCATGGTAGCCGACCAGGCGCCATGGTGAAATTCAACCTTCACCTTCACAAGAGAGATGGAAGAACCTAAGTTATCATTCTGCATGCGAATCTCCAATTATAGTTATGTTATCTTGGGTAATCGAGTTAACGAACCTTGTGAAAAATAATTCCCAAGTTGTCCCTAAAAGTAAGTGTTTCCTCACGTCGTAGTATATGCTTATTTTTTACATTTTTTTAATCAAACCCCTATCTACTTTGAGATTTTAGTTATTTATGCTTGAATTGATTAGTGGTCGACTCTCATGGTCAAGCCCTATATTCCATATGGATTAGACCCTAACCTTCGATTAGATTAATTGTTGACAGTGACTGCTTTCTTATTGGAGCGTGAACATCATCATTTATCTCTTGCATTAAAGCCCAAAAGTTGATCTCTAAGGGATGTCTCTATCGTCTTGTGAGGGTTAGGGATGTTGAGTCCAATGTTCTTCCTATAGAATCAGTTCTGGTGGTAAATGAGTTTGTTGATCTCTTTCCTAGTGACCTTCCCTATGTTCATCCCTAAAGGGAAATAGACTTTGGTATACACCTCCTTCTCAATAATCAACCCTTTCTATTCCCCCTTACCGTATGACCTCGACGGAGTTAAAGAAGCAATTGAGGGATTTGTTGGAGAAGGGTTTTGTTATGCCTAGCTAATCACCTTAGGGTGCACATGTGTTGTTTGTGAAGAAGGATGATGGTTCTCTTAGGATGTGTATATACTACCGTCAAGTTAATAGAGTCACCATCGAGAATAAGTACCCTCTACGAAGGATTAATGATCTTTTCGACTAATTTCAAGGGGATAGTCACTTCTCTAACATTGATCTTTGGTACAGGTACCACCAAGTGAAGGTAAGGGAGTGTGACATTGCCAACACTGTCTTCTGAAATAGATATGGGCATTATGAATTTGTGGTTATGTCTTTTGGGTTGACCAATACAACAACTATTTTCATGGATCTTATGAATAAGGTCTTTAAACCCTACCTTGATTTCTTTGTTGTACTTTTCATTGATGATATCATGATCTACTCTCATAGTGAGAAGGAGAATGTGAGTCATTTGAGAGTGATGCTTCAAACATTGAGGGAGGAGAAGTTGTATGTCAAGTATGAAAAGTGTGATTTTTTGTTGAAAGAGGTTGCCTTTCTAGGTCATGTGGTATCGCGGGATGATATTAAGGTGGATCCTAAATGGAGATGATTAGAAATTGGACTAGACCTTTGATCCCGTCGGATATTAGAAGCTTTTTAGGCTTAGCGGGTTACTACCGGAGATTTATGAATGGGTGCTCTTCTATTGCTTCTCTGATGACTAAGTTGATTTAAAAGAAGGCCAAATTTGTGTGGATCGATGAGTGTGAAAAGAGTTTCAAAATCTTGAAAGATAAGCTTGTCAGTGCTCCTATCTTGTGTCTACTAGAAGGGTAGGAAGGATTTGTTGTGTATTGTGATGCCTCTTGAATTTGTTTAGTTTGTGTTTTGATGCAAAATGGTAAGGTGATAGCCTATGCTTCTAGGTAACTCAACGTGCATGAAAAGAATTATCCAATTCAAGATTTTGAATTAGCCGCCATGGTGTTTGATTTGAAAATTTAGCGTCATTATTTGTATATGCTGCATGTTGATGTGTTTATCAATCATAAGAGTCTTCAATATGTGTTCACTCAAAAAGATCTCAACTTGAGACAAGGAAGGTGGTTAGAACTTCTTAAGGATTATGATATGAGTTTGCATTATCATCTCGGTAAAGCTAATGTTGTGGCCGATGCTTTAAGTTGGGTGTCTATGGGTTGCCTAGCTCATGTTGATGATGGTGGCATAGTGGTGCAAGAGAGGTCCATTGGTTAGGTAGATTGGGGGATAGGTTAGAAGAGGTTGATAATGGTGGTATTGTGGTTGTTGATGGTTCAAAATCTTCCTTGGTTGATGAGGTAAAAGCGAAGCAAGATCTTGACCCCGCCTTGTTAGAATTGAAGGCCTTGGTGAGAGAGGGCAAGGTGGAGGTTTTCTCCTATGGGGGAGATGGTTCCCTTAGGTACCAAGGTAGGTTATGATTGCCTTGTGTGGATGACTTGAAAAAGAGGATTCTTGATAAGGCTCATAATTCTTCCTATTTTATTCACCCCGGTTCTACCAAGATGTATAAAGATTTGAGGGATGTGTTTTTGTGGGGAGGTGTGAATAAAGACATTGACAAATTTATATCCGATTGTCATAGTTGCCAATAAGTTAAAGCCAAGCATCAAAGGTTGGGTGGCCTAATACAAGATATACAGATTCCTACTTGAAACTGGGAGGAAATTAGCATGGATTTTGTAGTTGTGTTGCCTAAGGCTAGAAATCGTTTTGATTCTATTTTGATTGTGGTTGATAGAGTAATAAAGTCAGCTTATTTTCTATCGGTTAAGACTACTTATGGGGCCGAAGATTATGCTAGATTGTACATTCATGAGTTCGTTTGATTGCATGGGGTACCTTTGTCTATCATATCGGATCGTGGTGCTCAATTCACATCACACTTTTAGAGGTTCTTCTAAAGATGTCTTGGTACTAAGGTAAATCTTTGTACGACCTTTCATCCTCAAAAGGATGGCCAAGCCATAAGAAGTATCCAAACTCTTGAGAATACGCTTAGAGTTTACATTTTAGAGCTTAAGGGTAGTTGGCATGATCTCCTTCCATTGTTTTGAGGCTCCCTATGGTAGACGTTGTAGGTCCCCGGTTGGATGGTTTGATATATGGAAAATGGCATTGTTGGGTCCAGATCTGGTCATGGAGGCTATGGAGATGGTAAGGTTGTATTTGGGAATGGTTGAAAATAGCCCAAAGTCGTCAAAAGTCCTATGCCGATGTGAGGAGAAGGGATGTTTAATGTAAGGTTGGTAATTGGGTCTATTTGAAGGTATCCCCCTTGAAAGGTATGGTTCATTTTGGTAAAAAGCGTAAATTAAGTCCAAGACTTGTGGGTCTTGATAGGGTGTTGAGGTGGATTGGTAAGGTAGCCAGTGAGTTGGAGTTGCCTAGTGAAATGGACTTGGTTCATCTGGTCTTTCATATATCTATGTTGAGGAAATGTGTTGGTGAACTGAATGCTATTATCCCATTTGATGTTGTGGGTGTTGTTGAAGACAACTTGACTTATGAAGAAGTTCTAATAGAGATATATGATAGACAAGTGAAGAGGTTGAGGAACAAGGATGTAGCTTCTGTTAAGGTCCTTTGGAGGAATTAACAAGTTGAAAGAGCTACATGGGAGGTTGAAGCGGACATGCAAAAGTGATATCCCTATCTCTTCCATTCTACTCAAGCCTAAGGTACTAATTTTAAGTATTCTATGTGATTTTAGGTCTCATGTATCAACCCTATCTATCATTTGCATGCATTCACAAGTTCATGTTGACAAGTTCTTGTTGATTTTGAAACTTATGTTGACATTTTTGAAATGATGTTTAAGTGCATTATTGCTGAAACGACCCCAAAAAGTACCTAAAAATGTACCTTAGAAGTGTCCGAATCATAATTTCTATATATCTCAAATTCCATGTGTGATACCAATGATCCGACTTAGTATTCTTGTTCAAGGGTAAAATTGAGTGGGAAATGAGTCTAACCCCGATTTCAGAGCAACCAGATCAAAATTCAAAAATCAAAAGTGGCGATTTCCTGAGAGAATTCCGACGCCCTAGGCGCGATGTGCTAGGGGCGTGCTTCAGTGTTAAATTTGTCCAATTTTTTTAATTTAGGTCCAAGGGCTTTGTGTCTCAGTCCTAAGCCTTCCAATGCATACAAACACCTATACTTAGTCATTTTTCAACCCCACATCATTCAAGACATTACCCAAAATACTTCTTATACTTGCCCAAATATTTCATCCAAATTCAAGTGCCCCAAACTCATTCCAAATCTCAAGAAATTAACTCATGCTTCAAGCTCTCATTCAAATCTGAATCAAGCTTATTCATGTCATTTAAGACCATCATGGCTCCCTTAAATCAAGCCAAGTTCAAAGGAATTTCCATTGGCTAAGTTTGCACAAGTACCAGTAGGGGGTCATATTTAAAGGGGCATATCTTTTGGCACACAAAGAACTGGGTGGCTCATGACCTACCAAATTATACCACATTGAATTGGCTTTCCGAAGTAGTTGGTTTCACCTTATATAGAGTTCGGATGAAGAAGTTATGCCTGTTTCGTAGAACTCATCTGTGCAAGGGTATATATGAGTTTTTGCAAAATTCCATTTCATTAATGGCGTTTCATATATTTAGCTATTTCTACAGGTCTTTTGGAGATTTTTATGATATCTTAACACTTCCCAAATACCTAAACCCTATTCCTAAAGATCATATTCACTCTTCCAATTGAAATACACCCTTAAATTCTCCCAAGAGCCTCTACCAAACCCCAATAAGAATTCAAGAAAACTGAAGAACAAGTTGTAGATTTCTAAGACCCATTCCAAGCTTCAAGTCTTTGTCAACTCCATTACAAGAAATTCCTAAGGTATGTGATTTTCATTCATGTATTCCTTTCACCCATGAAGCCCAATCTTTCTATTTTATAGAAATTCCATAATCTCAAGTTGTATTTCTTATGTGTACAAATTATTACGAAATAACAGCATGAAATATGTTGCCATTTTGTCAAGTATTGTTGATTGTGTATGAATATCTATTTTGAGCTTAGACTATGAGCTAATTTTTGGTCTATTGATATTATACATGATTCAAGCTATGAAATCTATGAACTACTTTGAAGTTTTAATATGATTTACAAGTTACCTGTGATGGGATTTAACTATGATATTGGTTGCCTGATTTATATGATTTTAAGATGCATTGATTTTACTATTTCATGATTTATGCTCTTGCATTTTGAATGATTTGAACATATTCTCATATGTGCCCACCAAGTGTTTGATGAAATGCCAAGTTAAAAATTCTCAAGATATGTACATATTTTACAAGTCAAGTGACTTCATGATGAATATGGGTTATCAAGTATGTTATGAATTAATGAAATTATCTATGATTATGCAAGTATGAAGCTATGTCCTTTTTCAAAGATTATAACTCATATGAGCCTTTTGATGTTAATGCAAGGGTAATATTGATGATAACCCATTCTTATGCTTGAACTTAGACTCACCATTTTAGGTTAATGATGTTAAGAGCTACTCGTGCTGTGTCTATATTTATTGCAAGTTACTAAAGTATGATTATCTTATTTATTTCATGGATTATACTTAGTACCGAATGGACTAGAGGCAAGTCCCTAAGTCCCAAAACTGCGTCCACCATAGTTGAAGGGCTTAGAGGCGAGTCCCCAAATCTCTATGAGACGATTACACTAATTATGAGGTCTTAAGATGAGTACCCAAGTATGGACTTGAGGCGAGGTACCTTAGTCCATGAACTAGTGGCGAGTACCCGGTTCACAAAAGGGTTACTGGATCTAGTTAGGAATTAGGAGGTTCACCTTGATAAGCAACTTCCCCCTTTCTCTGGTGTAGGGTAGACATCTGGATTCCGAGTTGTATGTAACAACCCACGCCTTACAATACTAGTACAATGCAAATGAAACATGATAAGGTTTGGTTAAGTTAGCGCCAAATTTGTGAAAGTGATTGAATCTCATGTTAATGGGCTATATGTGCGTCTAACGCTTAAGAGGGTCGAGTGCATATTTATTTTGTGTCGAATTGAGAAGATCATGGTCTTAAATAAAGTAAGAGAATTGAGGTGCTTGTAGAACTTAAGAAGCTAACAGGTGAGTCACCTACTTGCTTATTTTAAATTTGCTAGCTAAACGGAGACGAGGCTCGACGTCGAATTGTCCAAGTCCGATTATGAATAAAGTCTGTGTTAAAGGTGTACATTTGGCCCACGATTTAGCATCACACATAGTCTATGTTTTCAGTCGAAGAAAGATATTAAAAAGGGCCCAAAGACATCGCCAACACACTTAACCATTTTGTCCCAATCTATGTGAAGGGAAAGTTGGAAAATAGGCAGCCCAAGCCCATCAACTTGGAGACCCATTTAAGCCCAAGTGTAATGGCCAAGCTGTTGGATAACCAGCTTGATAATGTGTGGTATTAAGTGGTCAAAATGTCAAAATAAAGGCAGTCAAATTAGTCCTATAAAAAGGGGTTATATGAGACAATATTTATTCACTCTTAGACTTGGAAAAAATTCAGCTTTCTCAAAACTTTGGTGTTTTTCTTTCTTGACCTAGCAAGCAGCTACAAGGGGACTTCTAGGATTCTTGAAGAATCCCTACAACTCGAATTTAGTGGTAAGTAGGTTTACACATGTATTTAGTATGGTTTTATTATGAAAGACAAGAAGTATATGCTAGTATGTTCTGCTGGAAATTTGAGACATGTGTTTAGAAACTTGCTGCATACTTGTTTTTTTTTTAGTGACTTCTCTATAGTTTGTGGGCTGTATTATGAAGAGAAATTGATACTCTTAATATGGTTTGAGTTATAAATATTACCCTAAGGTTGATGTCCTGATTTTGGTTTCATTTAACGAACGAGTTTTGTTATGCTATCCTAAGGGTAACATTGACTAAAACTTGTGGGATGTTGGATGGAAGGCTATTAACTCATGTCCTTCATGACTTCTTGAGTGCTGTTATAAGACTGTTTTAGGTCTGTTTGCATGTGTAAATGTTGTTTGAACAGTTTGGTTAGAGTTGGAATAGGTTTGGAATTATCGACGTCGAAATATAGCGAAGGAAGGTAACATTATGCTGTCCATTTTTAGGTTGTGTAGAATTGTTATGTGTTGTGATTTGTGGGCTGTTCTTATGGCACTAAAACAGGCTGTACATGGTTTGTATATTCAAATATGTATTAGAAAATGTGATTAGAGGCAGAAAGGTTGAAGGAATAAGCTCGGGTTTACAAATACCCGCTTGCTACCCGTGTGTTTGTTTTTTTTAATGTGATTGGGCACCCAAGATGTATCTATTGGCTGCTAATGCTAGTTTTATCACCTACTTTGTTATAGATAAGTTTTTGGAAGAAGGGAAGGTTATCTCGAGGTAGTAACAAGGTCATACCACGAGGTATGTAAGGCTACTTGATTTCGTATTACTTGGCATGAAATCTAGATCCTTCATTGGCACATAAAGGCACTTGTCAACTCTGACATAGCTATTTACCGTGTCTCCATTTTTTGACATGTTCACATGCTTCTATAAATAGTCACCTTCAAATCTGCATACATGCTTGGATACCAAGTTACATGGGTTCTTGTTACTAAATAAAGTTCACGACTTCTTGCATTTCATATGCATTTCATTATTTATGTAACATACTCTTTTCATTGTCATATTGTCTTGTATGACAACCTATATGTCACGTGATACATATACAGTCCTGCAACTCTAATATTACGACCACCAAAAGAATCATCTCAAAGGTAATGGAAAGATAAAGTATATCGGTTATTGATAGGTGGTAGCCCGAGGGGTGGAAGAATCACCTAGCCAGGGACGATCCTATCACGGGTGGTAGTCCGAGGGGTTAAGGAAGAACCTAGCCAGGGACTATCCCGATATAGTTTTACCACTGATCAGTTGGTCATTTGCATTACAACTGTTCACAGATTATACAGAAAGGTAAAGTAATATAAAGAACATAAAGTACATGATTCCAAAGTATAACCAAAGATGGTCTCTAATCTTGTAAGTGCATAGTCTGATTTGAGTTATTACTTCACATACAATAAATCCTGCCTTACATATTCAGTACATTATCTCGAACTGATGTCCCTTACGGGAGACCTGCATTTCATGCAGCAGGTACAGGTGCTAATAGATCTCCTCAGTAGGAGTACAAGATATCCAGCTGCTGATACCAAGCTCCAGGTTGCTCCAGGGCTTTGTTTGTGTCTAGAGCTTATATGTTTGTATTGTACAGCTAGTCGAGGCGGGGCCTATCCTGACCCTTTTCAGATGCTTTCTCTTGTCTAGAGGCTTTGTAGACTATGTAAATTTAAGTGTAGTCAGGTCTTGTACTTTAAACATCGTGGCCCCAATGGCCTAGCCATATGCATTTCCTTTTGGCTTGTTATCACTATTTAATTTCTTAAAGGCATGTCAAATGCAGAAATCCCTTATAATACGTATAGAAAGTGCATAGATACAGGTTGGTTGTCCCGAGCCCTATTGGCAATGGGTGTCAGTCTGCCCTAACGAGACTTGGGGCGTGACAGAAGTGGCATCAGAGTGGGTCATCCTAGGGAGTCTACAACGCCATGTCTATGTAGAATCTTTTTTATCGATGTGTTGTGCACCACATTTATAAGCAGGAGGATACGTGGCATTTAGGAGTTGTTACTTTCTTTCCATTCTTTAGATCATTCCATAAGGTCTAGTGTAATAGGTGCATTATGTCTAATTCCTAAATTGTTTTGTACAACAAGTACGCTAGAAATAAGGTAGAACAAAGGTAAAAAGAAGGGAGTAGAAGTGGTAGTTGGTATACCCAGCCAGGTGAGACAATGAGATGAGGTTCGAGAGGAGTCTTTTTCACAGACATCTCCAACTCCTCCAGTTCCCGATGAACCCGGAAGTAGTGAAATTCCCCCTGAACCACCTATTGATGCTACCGTTCAGGATCTGAGAAATGCAGTCAAACTATTGACTCATATAGTTGCTGGCCAAGGTCAAAGGCAGGAAGGTCCAGTTATGGGTACAGGTGGTACAAATAGGGTAGCTGGTACGAGGATACGTGACTTCCTTAATTTGGACCCCCAGCCTTCACTGGGTCAGATCCTAATGAAGACCCCTAGGACTTTATTGATCAGATTCAGCATACTTTAGATGTTATGCACGTGAGTGGTACAGAAGTTGTCGAGTTAGCGATATATAGGCTGAAGGGTATGGCTATATTGTGGTATGAAGCTTGGAAGCAATCTAAGGGCATACATGCACCTCCAACTACCTGGAAAAAATTCAAAAAGGCATTTCTTGACTATTACTTGCCATTAGAGATTTGAGAGGCTCGTGTAGATCTGTTCTCGAATCTCCACCAAGGGAATAAGAGTTTGAGGGAGTATAGCCTCCAATTCAATTCCCTCGTAAGGTATGATCCTAATGTAGTTTCTACAATAGCAAATGGAGTTTATCAATATGTAGATAGGTTGGATACACATCTGGTCAGAGACTAAACCATTGCTTCCTTGAACAATGATATAAAAATAGCAAGAATGCAGGCTTTTGCACAGAAATTGGAGGATCAGAGGCAAAGGAGAAGGACACAAGAGTTGGAGAGGGGGCAGGACAAAAGAGCCAGATCTATAGGGCAGTTTACACCACCCCAAGGTGAGCTTAGGCCTCGATTTTCTAATAGACTGCCTAGACCATCATCCTCCAACTCCACAGTCAGTGCTCTACTGCAATTTCAAGGGTCTCGAAGTAATTAGTTTGGTCAACAAGGTGAAGGGCAAGGTTCCTGGAAAATGGCTTATTCGGCAGATCAACCAATGACTCCTAGGTAGTCTTGTAAACAGCGTGGAAGGAGTCATCTAGGTATATATCGTGTTGGGACATATGTTTGCTATTGGTGTGGTGCGCCAGGGCATATGATGAGAGAGGCGTCTAGGTAATATAGTACAATCTATGGGATCAACTGTTACATCATCATCATCACTTCCTCTAGGAGGTAGGGGTCAGCAAGCAACTTTGCATCGTGGTAGAGGTTTTAGAGGGGCAGCTAGTTCTAGTGGGGTTCAGAATCACACGTATGGTTTGGGGAGTTGGCAGAATTTGGAAGCTTCACCTGATATGGTCACAGGTACATTGTCCATCTTTTTACACAATGTATGTGCATTAATTGATGCTGGTTCTACAATATCATATATTACTTCACTAGTTGCTGGGAAGCTTAAGAGAATACCCAAATTATTGAACAAACCATTTGACGTGACTACACCAACCGATGAATCTATTATGGCTATAAGGGTTTATTATGACTGTGTAGTAAATGTTTGTGACCGTGACACATTGGCTAACCTTATTGAGCTAGAAATGGTGGAATTTGATGTTATAATGGGTATTTATTTGTTAGCTTCTTGTTATGCCACCATGGATTGCCAAACTAAGATAGTGTACTTCCACTTTAAAAATGAGGCAGTCCTTGAATGGGAACACGAAAGGGGACATTTATCTCTTATTTTAAGGCAAGAAGGATGATATCCAAGGGGTATATATGTCATCTAGTTAGAGTGAGGATATGGAGGCAGAATCAACAACTCTTCAGTCAGTTCCAGTAGTGAATGAATGAGTCGATGTGTTCCCTAAAGAACATCCAGTCTTACCTCTTGAACAAGAAATAGATTTTGGTATTGACTTACTTCCAAGCACTTGACCTATTTCTATACCTCCATATAGAATGGCTCCAGTAGAATTACGGGAATTAAAACAGCAGTTAAAAGACTTATTGGATAAGGGTGTCATAAGACCTAGTGTTTCCCGTTGGAGTGCACCAGTGTTATTTGTACGCAAAAAGGATGGCACCTGGAGAATGTGTATCGACTATCGGCAACTGAATAGGGTGACAATTAAGAATAAATATCCTCTCCCCAGGATTGATGATTTATTTGATCAGTTACAGGGTATCAAATGCTTTTCAAAAATTGATTTGAGATTAGGTTATCACCAAGTAAGGGTGAAGGAGCAAGATATACCCAAGACAGCTTTCAGAACACGCTATGGTCACTTTGAATTTCTTGTTATGTCATTTGGGCTAAAGAATGCACCAGTTATTTTTATGGATTCGATGAAGAAGTTATTCAAGCTATTTTTTGATGTGTTTGTGATAGTGTTTATAGATGACATTTTGGTATATTGAAGATTAGAAAAGGATCACGAAAATTACTTGCGACAAGTGTTATAGATTCTTCGTGATCGACAGTTGTATGCCAAGTTTCCTAAATGTGAATTTTGGCTAAAATCAGTGGCATTCTTGGGTAATATTGTGTCTGATGACGGAATAAGGGTTGATACACAAAAGATAAAGGTTGTGAAAGATTGGCCAAAACTGGCAACATCCACAGAAGTTCAGATCTTCCTAGGCTTGGCAGGTTATTACAAGAGGTTTGTTGAAGGTTTTTCTTCTATTTCTGCACCCCTAACAAAGCTGACACATAAGGAAACAAGTTTCAATGGAATGATGCGTGTGAAAGAAGCTTCTAGGAGCTGAAAAGTAAGCAAACTTCTGCACCTGTGCTAGTACTTCCAGAAGGCACTTAGGGGTATGCGGTGTATTGTGATACTTCAGGAGTTGGCTTAGGGTGTGTACTGACAAAAATTGTAGGATAATTGCTTATGCGTCTAGGCAACTATGACCACATGAGAAATATTGTCCAACACATGATCTTGCGCTAGCAGCGGTTGTGTTTTCTTTGAAAATATGGTGCCACTATTTGTATAGGGTTCACGTTGACATATATACTAATCATAAGAGCCTGCAGTACATCTTTAAGCAGAAAGACCTAAACTTAAGACAGCGGAGATGGCTAGAGCTAATAAAGGGTTATGACGTTGATATACTATACTGTCCAGGGAAGGCATAAGTGGTAGTCGATGCCCTAAGTCATAACGCAATCATGAATACTGGTGATCTAGCTGTGATAAGTCAAGTAATGGCTAAGGATCTACGTCAATTAGCTAGTTTGGGAGTTCGCCTTCTTTAAACTTCTTAGGAAGGGGTTATTATGCAAGATGTTGCGGAGTCTTCATTAGTAATGGAGGTGAAAGAAAAGCTATTCGAGGATCCTGTTCTACGAAAGCTGAAGGAAAAGGTGAGTCAGGGTATGATAAAGGACTTTGACCTTACATAAAATGGAGTACTTTATTGCCAAAATAGGTTATGTGTGCCTGACATTAATGGACTAAAAAAAGGATAATGGAAGAAGCCTAACATTGCTGATATTCCATCCATCTAGGATCAACTAAGATGTACGATGACCCGAAGCGAATGTTTTGGTGGGAAGGCATGAAAAAGGACCTTGCAGAATTTGTGCCTCAATGTCCAAAGTGCCAACAAGTTAAAGTAGAACACCAAAAGCCATGAAGTTATATGCAGTGTATAGAGTTTCCAACATAGAAGTGGGATATAATAAATATGGATTTGTTACCAGTTTGCCTCACTCTTTTCAGAAGTTTGGATCCATATAGGTAACAGTTGACAGACTCACAAAGACAGCACACTTCTTACCAATTAGAATTGATTATACAGCTGAAGAGTATGCCAAGCTATACCTAAAAGAGATAGTCAGGCTACACGAAGTCCTAATCTCCATTATATCTGACCGAGGAGATCAATTCACCGCAAAGGTTTGGAATTCCTTCTAAAGGAGTTTAGGGACACAAGTGAAATTGAGTACAACTTTCCACCCTCAAACAGATGGTCAAGTAGAATGCACCATTCAGACACTTGAAGATATGTTGCGAGCTTGTGGATTAGACTTTAAAGGTAGTTGGGTGGAACATTTACCGCTTATTGAATTTGCTTATAATAACAGCTACCACGCAGTATCAAGATGGCACCTTACGAAGCTTCGTATGGAAGGAAGTGAGGTCACCGATTGGGTGGTTTGAAGTGGGTGAAACCACCTTACTTGGGCCAGATCTAGTACAACAAGCCATGGAAAAAGTTAAGGTGATACAACAACGGCTAAAAACAGGCAAGAGACGTCACAAATCATATGCAGATGCTAAGAGGAGAGGGTTGGAATTCTCAGTAGGGGATTGGGCACTTTTAAAGGTGTCTCTAATGAAAGGAGTTATGAGATTTGCTAAGAAAGGAAAACTGAGACCACGTTACATAGGGCCATATCAGATTATTAAGCGGTTTGGGCAAGTTGCATACGAACTAGAGCTACCCCAAGAGCTTTCCATGGTTCATCCAATTTTTCATGTCTCAATGCTTCGAAAATGCATAGGTGACCCATCCTGTATCGCTCCTATTGAGGATGTGCAGGTTACAGAAGATCTTACCAATATAGAGGTACTTGTTTCAATTCTAGATCGTCAGGTTAAGAAGCTAAGGAACAAAGAAATAGCTTCAATGAAAGTACTTTGGAGGAACCAGCAAGTAGAAGAAATAACAGGGGAGGCCGAGGACGTGATAAAATTAAATAATCCTCACTTATTTGAAGCTGAAGAGGAAGTCCAACATACGGAATTGGGACACTAATAGGTACCTGTGAGTGAATACTTAATATGCTATCAAATGTTTGTGTAAGTAAAGGTTTAAACTTGGTTAAGCTATCAAATTATGCTAACATTCAAGGATGAATATTCCTAGGGGGGGAGGATGTAACACCCCACACCTTACAGTACTGGTACAATGCAAATGAATCATGATAAGGTTTTGTTAAGTTAGCGCCAAATTTGTAAAAGTGATTGAATATCGTGTTAATGGGCTATATGTGCGTCTAATGCTTAAGAGGGTTGAGTGCATATTTGTATTGTGTCGAATTGAGGAGATAATGGCCTTAAATAAAGTAAGAGAATTGGGATGCTTGTAGGACTTAAGAATATAGTAGGTGAATCACCTACTTGCTTAGCTTAAATTTAAAAGCTAAACGGAGACGAGGCTCGACGTCGAATTATCCAAGTCCGATTATGAATAAAGTTCATATTAAGGGTATACATTTGGCCCATGTTTTAGGATCACACGTGGACTACATTTTTAGCCCAAGAACGGTATTAAAAAGGTACCAAAGACTTCACAACACACTTAACCATTTGGACCCAAACTAAACAAAGGGAAAGTTGGAAAATAGGCAGCCCAAGCCTATCAACTTGGAGACCCATTTAGGCCGAAGTGTAATGGCTACGCTGCTGGATAACAAACTTGATAATATGTTGTATTAAGTGGTCAATATGTCAAAAGACATGTGGCCAAATTATTCCTTTAAAAAGGGGTTATAAGCAACAATATTTATTCACTCTTAGACTTGGAAAAAATTCAGCTTTCTCAAAACTTTGGTGTTTTTCTTTCTTGACCTAGCAAGAAGCTACAAGGGGACTCCTAGGGTTCTTAAAGAAGCCCTACACCTTGAATGTAGTGGTTAGTAAGTTTAAACATGTGTGTAGTACGGTTTTCTTATGAAAAACAAGAAGTATATGCTAGTATGTTATGCTGGAAATTTTGGACAACATGTGTTTAGAAAGTTGTTGCATACTTGCTTTTTTTTTAGTGAATTCTCTATGGTTTGTGGGCTACATTATGAAAATAAATTAATTTTATTAATATGGTTTGAGTTATAAATATTACCCTAAGGTTGCTTCCATGATTTTGTTTCATTTAACCAATGAGTTTTGTTGTGCTATCCTGAGGGTAACGTTGACTAAAACTGGTGGGTTGTTGGATGGAAGGCTATTAGCTCACGTCCTTAGTGAATTATTAAGTGCTATGATAAGACTATTTTAGGTATTTTTGCACGTGTAAATGTTGTTGGAACAGTTTCGTTAGAGTTGGAATAGGTTTGGAATTGTCGACGTCGAAATGTAGCAAAAGAAGGTAATGTTATGCTATCAATTTTTAGGTTGTGTAGAATTGTTATTTTTTGTGCTTTGTGGACTGTTGTAAGGTTGTTCTTGCACTAAGATAGGGTGTACATGGTGTACACATGAAAATATATATTAGAAAAATACGATTAGGGGCAGAAAGTTTGAAGGAATACGCTCGGGTTTATAAATACCCGCTTGCTGCCCATGTATTGTTTTTTTTTACGTGATTGGGCACCCAAGATGTATCTATTGGCTACCAATGCTAGTTTTATCACTACTATGTTTTAGATTCGAGGAAGAAAAGGTTGCCTCAAGGTAGTAACAAGGTCATACAACAAAGTATGTACGGCTACTTGATTTCATACTACTTGGCATGAAATCTAGATTCTTCATTGGCACATAAAGCCACTTGTCAACTCCAACACAACTATTAACCGTTTCTCCACTCTTTGACATGTCCACATGCTTCTATACATAGTCACCTTCAAATCTGCATACATGCTTGGATACCAAGTTATATGGGTTCTTATTACTAAATAAAGTTCACGAGTTGTTCCATGTCACATGCATTTCATTATTTGTGTAACGTACTCTTTTCATTGTCATATTGTCTTGTATGATTACCTACATGTCACGTGCTACATATACAGTCCTATAGCTCCAATATTGTAACCACAAAAAGAATCATCTCAAGGATAATGGAAATATAAAGTATATTAGTTATTGATGGGTGGTAGCCCGAGGAGTGGAAGAATCACCTAGCCAGGGACAATCCTATCATGGGTGGTAGCCCGAGGGGTTAAGGAAGAACCTAGCCAGGGACAATCCCGATACAGTTTTACCACTGATCAGTTGGTCATTTGCATTACAGTTGTGCACAAATTATACAGTAAAGGTAAAGTAATATAAAGAACATAAAGAACATGATTCCAAAGTATTTAACCAAATCTTGTACCAGTGCATTGTTTCATTTGAGTTATTGCTTCATATAGAGTATATTCTGCCTTATATATTCCATACATTATCTCGAACTGACGTCCTTTACAGGGGACCTGCATTTCATGCTGCAGGTACAGGTGCCAGTAGATCTCCCCAATAGGAGTACAAAATATCTAGCTGTTGATACCAGTCTCCAGGTTACTCCGGAGCTTTGTTTGTTTCTAGAGCTTATATGTTTATATTATAGAGTTAGTCGAGGCAGGGCCTATCCCGACCCTTGTCAGATGCTTTCTCTTATCTAGAGGCATTGTAGACTATGTAAATTAAAGTGTGGTCAGGTCTCATACTTTGAATACCGTGGCCCCAACGGCCTAGCCATATGCATTTTATTTTGGTTTGTTATTATTGTTTAATTTCTTAAAGGCATATCAAATATAGAAATCCCTTATAATACATATAGAAAGCACATAGATACAGGTTGGTTCTCCCGGGTCCTATCGGCAACGGGTGTCAGTACGCCCTAACGGGACTTGGGGCATGACATTATACCTCGCTTGCACTTATTTTATGTCGGTTGAGGTTTTTTCCCACACTTATATATTATGTTCTATGTAAGAATAATGATTCCCAAAGCATGAATTACTTAAGCATTGTTCATACATGCCATATTGTTATTATGTTATCTATTGCTTATTATTAAGCATTTTGACCATGTTGCTTATCTCTTGCTACATTATATCCTACATACTTAGTATATTCAAAGGTAATAATACATACTATATGCCTACAAGATATCACCATGGAGGAACCAGAGCTCCTATCGATTCTCCTCGATGTGGCTAGACGGATTATTCAAGTTAGCTTTTGGTGAGTCGTCATGTCTGGGGACAGTATCTATCTTCTTTCATGCTTATATTTAGACTACATCTTGTATATTTGGATTGCCTATTGTCATTATTATGAGGGTGAGCCCTGTTGCTTGTCTTGACCCCCGCCAAGTTCTATGTTTAGAGGCGTTGTTGGACAAGTATGTAATGATGTTATGAGCTTTGACTCCCTTCGACACTTTTAATATTTTATGATATAAAAGATATCCCTTAACCCTGTGTTCCCTCTTTACTATCTCTTACTGTTTTTTATTGCTTTCATGACCAAGGATGTGTAATGATACGTTAAGAGGCTTGATTGGGGTCCCTTCGGCTTCCCCATTTGCAGTGTCATGCCTAGGCCCTAGGCTTGGGTCGTAACAAACTTGGTATTAGAACACTAAGTTGTTAGTGGTTGTCGGCATCCAACACACTGCGTAGATTAGAGTTTTATTCATGGTTGTATTGTACACCACAACTATGAGTAGGAGGCTATGAGATGTTTTAGAAAATGTTTCCCTTCTTCTTCTATGTCATGCTATGGAAGTTAGGTAAGGTTTCCCCCTAATGATTGTTCTTTGTTATGCAAGATCATATCTAACAAAAGAGGAAAAAGAGCCTGCATGCTCCTACTCTAGGATGCTCTTACCTTGCTAGCTCAAGTTGTGGATAATAAACTCAATCAAGGGGTCCAAGCCCCTCATGCTCCTACTCCGGCACATCAGGTGAGAGATATTATGAGAAGGAACCCACCGGAGTTTAATGGGTCAAAGGTGGATGAGGTCCCTCAATAATTTATTGATGAGGTATACAAAGTGTTGTCTATCATGGGTGTGGGGTCAGAAGAGAAGGAAGAGTATGTAGCTTACCAACTCAAGGGGTGGCCCAAATATGGTATACTCAACGGAAGGAGGAGAAGGGGAACAAAAATGTAATTCTATAGGAGGAGTTTATGGCATTTTTCCTCAACTTTTTCTAGCCTTTTGAGCTTAGGGAGACTAAAATGATGGAGTTCATGAATTTGAAGCAAGGCCTCGATTTCTGTCTTGATAGAGTTGTAGGTCTTCATGAGGGATGGTAGAGTGGAGGTTTTCTCCCAAGGGGGAGATGGTGTCGTTGGATACTAAGGTAGGCTATGTGTGCTTGTGTTAAGGGTTGGGTTAACTTTGAAGTCCCACACATGAAGGGTGTGGTACGGTTTATGTCACGACCTAAGCCTAGGGCCTAGACGTGACGCGGCTAATGGGGAGCCCGAAGGAATCCCAAACAAGCCTCTTAACTTATCAATATAGATCATTAGTCATGGAAGTAGATAAAAGACATAAGAATAAGAATAGGAGGAAAAGGACTAAGGGGAAAACTTGCATAACATCATAGTCAAGAAACAAAGAATCAAAGCTGATATCATAGATATATAGCATGTGCAACAAACGCCTCTACTATATAGAAAAGAGCGAGTGGCAATAAAAAGCAATAGGGCTCACCCTCATAGTCAAATTAGAAAAATAATAAAAGTGTCTCAATAAATCATAAGAGAGACATAGATAAACGTCCTCAGAATGGAGGACTCACCAAGTAGCTTGAGTAATGGAAGACTCACCAAGTATCTTGAGTAGTACCAAAATAGACACATGGAGGAGGAGGATGATCAACTTGGGCTCCGGTTCTACATGATCATATCATGTAGGCAAGAGTATGCATTAGTACCTTTGGATGTACTAAGTATGTAAGATGTAATACAGCACGAGATAGACATTGTAATCAACATGCATAACAATAGGCAATAGGTATAATATAACAATATTACATGTATGATCAATACTTAAGTAAATCATGTTTAAGTAACTCATTCTTATATAAGATATCATATATGTAGAAGAGACCAAGTTAGATTTCCAAAGTACAACTCATCACCCATATGTGTATGGTACAAACCCCTCAACTAGGTTAGTGATGATCTCACCCATCACCCTGGTGTGTGACGCACAAACCCCTCAACTAGGTTAGTAATGATCTCACCAATCACCCAGGTGTGTGATGTAGAAACCCCTCAACTAGGTTAGTGGCAATATCACCTACCACTCTGGTGTTTGAAATACTAATGCCTCAAATAGATTACCCGGGCTCTTATTCCTCTCGTATCGGGCATGGTCTAATGCAACACTTTATATGAAATATGTCTTATGCACAAGCTCTTTCGATTACCATAACATCATTCATATCATATCTCATGCTTGGGAACTTCAATTCCTCAAGAAACCATAACAAGATATTTTATCAAATACTTAGGGTTATGCAATTCTTGTGTTAAACCATGCAATTCAAGAGTGAAATCAAGCTGGAAAAATTGGTGTAAATCCATAAACAAATACTTGGTAACACCATCAAACAATATACAACAAGAGCCTTCATTAGTCCTCAACATTGACCTTAGATTCATAGCTCCAAACATAGCAAAACAGTCACAATTTCATAGACCCATCATAGTGTGCATTGTTTTTCATAATAATCAACACCCATGAATAAATCAACTTCAACTCATGCAATTTTTTAGTAAAGGGATCTTGGGTATAATGGGTGAAAGGAACCCATGATGGAAACCCACATACCTTAGCTTTGGAGACACTTTTGGTGAAAATTGAAAATGGAGGTTTGAAGCTTGAAGGAAATCCTTAGATCCTGAAGAGGTTTTGAGACTTGAATTTACGAGTGAAAATTACGGCTGTGTTTGAATGAGTATTGGGAATGTTTAGGATGCTATGAGGGTAAAATATGGCGAAGTATATGTATATAAATGTTTGGGAAAACTTAGGCCCAAGACTTTAAAGTCTTGGACTGAAGGCAAATGCTGAAAGAATTTTAACACCAGTCCACGCCCTTGGCATGTCTAGCTTTCTGCACCTGCGTGCCCTTGGCACGCTGCTCAAACTAGCTTGGGAGAAATCATACTAGCCATATGAAAGAGGATGCTCAAGTGGGGCTCTGGTTCTTGCATTATAGCATCTTGTAAGCATAGAGATGCATCAGTATATTTGAATGTACTAAGTATTTAGGATACAATGCAACAAGGGATATGTAACATAATCGAAATGCATAAGCATAAGCAATGAGTAGCATATAATAACATGGCATGCATGAAAGATGCTTGTAGTAAACTATGCTTATAAAGGGCATAATACATGTGTAAGGAGTGACCATTATTAGTGCATATCCAAGGCCTACCACCCCATTGGAGAGACGAATGAGGTACAAACCCCTTCATTTGTTGATGAGGTACAAACCCCTCAACATGGTTGATGAGGTACCAACCCCCCAACATAGTTGATGAAGTACAAACCTCTCAACATGGTTATCAAGGTGCAAACCCCTCAACATGGTTGCATGGGTCTACCACATCCTGAGTGAGGCGATCGAGGTCTGAACCCCTCAACTAGATTACCCAGGCCTACAATCTCCCATGTGAGGCTTGGTTAATTCCCAACACTATAAAGATGATATCATATATACATTTCTTTCATAATCGTAAAATCATTCAACAGACAAGACATGCATTAGGCCTTTAAAGCCTCAAGAAATCATATTTGGTAGGCGTGTAGTTCTATTGTAAAACCATGCATTTCAAGAGTGGAGTCATGCTAGAAAATCTAATGTAAAACTATCAATAGATACTTGGTAATACCCTTAAGTAATATACATCGAAACGCTTCATATATATTATAATAGACCTTCAATTCCTAGCTCAAAACATTTTAAAACAATCATAATTTCATGAAATCCTAACATAGTGCGCAGTGAAATTTATAATAAGAAAGACCCATGAGTAAATCAACTTTAAATCATGCAATTTTAGATAAAAGAAAGCTTGGGCATCATGGGTGAAAGGAAACCAAGAAAGAAACCTACATACCTTGACTTTGGAGAATCCTTGAGGAAGATTGAAGATGGAGTCTTGAAGCTTGAATAAGAATCTTAAGATCCAAATGAGTTTTCAGACTTGAAATTTTGAGATAAAATATTGTCTAAGTGTTTGAATGATATGGGATGAAACAACGCTAAGTATAGGTATTTTCATGCATGTGAACACTTAGACAGAGATAGAAATATAGTGCACAAAATACACAGTAGTGTGCCATTGGCGCATTGCGCCAAGGGTGCTGATCGTCATTGGAAATTGCATTTTTGCAATTTTCAAATTTTGCTACAGTTGCTCTTAAATTGGGGTTAGACCTATTTCCCACTCAAGGTGACTCCCTGAACTAGAATATGAAGTCGGATGCTCGATATCACGCATGGATTTTGAGATATATGAAATTATGATTTCGGACACTTCCGAGGAATATTTTCAGGCACTTTTTTGGGGCATTTCAATATCAACCCCTTGGGAACATTAGTCCCCGAATGTCAAATAAATGTATATGAGAAGTGTAACAATGAAGAAACCAGATGCAAAAAAAATGCAACAACACACTTAAAACACCATTTTCAAAATCTCAATATAAGTGTAAAATCACTACGAACTTTATCAGCATAAATATGAATGCATGCAAATAATATAGGGGCCGGAACATGAGACATGAAATCACATAGAATGCTTAGAATTAGTACCTTAAGCTTGAGTAGGATGGAAGAGATAAGTATATCAGTTTTGCATGTCTACTTGGGCCTTCCATGAAGCACTTTCGACTTATTGATTCCTCCAAAGGACCTTAACAGAAGCAACATCCTTGTTCCTCAACCTCTTCACTTGATTATCCAAGATCTCTACTAGAACTTCTTCATATGTCAAGTTGTCTTCAACTATTCCCACAATATCAAGAAGAATAATAGCATTAGAATCACCCACACACTTCCTCAACATAGACGCATGGAGGACCAGTTGAACCAATTTCATTTCACTAGGCAATTCTAACTCATAGGACTTTTGGCAACTTTGGTCCATCTTCAACCTTGATCTAATTATCCTCACCTTCTCAAGAGCCTCTATTACTAGATATGGTCCTAACAAAGCCATCTCACCAACATCAAACCACTCAATCAGTGATCTACAACGTCTACCATAGAAAGCCTCAAAAGGAGTCATATCAATGCTAGAATGATAGCTATTGTTATAAGAAAAATAAATCAACTGGAGATGATCATCAGAACTACCCCTAAACTCTAATACACAAGCCTTAAGCATGGCCTTAAGAGTTTGGATAGTTCATTTGGCTTCGCAATCCATTTGAGGTTGAAAGGCCGTACTAAGCTTAACTCTTGTACCAAGACCTTTAGAAGGACCTCCAAAAGTGTGAAGTAAATTCAGCACCATGATCCGATATGATAGATAAGGGCATCCCATGCAATCTCACCAACACATTAATGTATAGTTTAACATAATCTTCAGCCCCATATGTAGTTTTAACTAGTAGAAAGTGAGCTGATTTTCTCATCTTATCAACCACAACCCAAATGATAACAAAATCCTTTCTAGTCACGGGCAATCCAACCATAAAGTCCATATTAATATCTTCCCACATCCAAGTAGGAATCTCTATGTCATGGGTTAAGCCCCTCGGCCTTAGGTGTTTGGCTTTGACTTGTTGGCAACTATGATAACCGAAAATAAATTTGGCAATGTCCCTCTTCATGCCTCCCCACCAATACACCTCTCTCAAATCTCTATACATCTTTGTAGACACAGGGTGAATAGAGTAAGACGAACCATGATCCTCATCAAGAATTTTGTTCTCTCAAGCCATCAGCACAAGGTACACACAAGGAATCTACCTTCAAAATGGGCCTTCTTGGCCTCACCCATTCTCATCTTTCTCAATATTTCCCCCTCCAATTGTTCGGGATAAGTCAGAGGCGAGAGAAGTCCATATCACCCATCAATATGGTAGAACAACACTCTTCATTCACTAAATTAGATACACCACTCACAAACTTGTTCATCCTAGACCTTGGCTCGACGAGCAATTATTGAGCATATATGGATTGTTGGTTGAACTTGAGGGCATACTCCCTCATACTCATCGACCCTTTCTTTAAGTTCATGAATTCGATCATTTTGTCCTCCCTAAGCTCAAGAGGGAAGAACCAGTTGAGAGTGCCGCCTTAAAATCCTCCTAAATGATCACACTATTGTTCCCTTCTCCACCTTCCATTGGGTAAACCATATTTTGGCCACCCCTTTAAGTTGGTAGGCAGCCAACTCCGTTTTCTCCTCTAATCAAATCCCCATAATAGACAACACTTTGTACACCTCATCAATAAATTCTTCAGGGTCCTCATCCACTTTAGACCCAAGGAACTCCGGTGGGTTCATCCTCATGAAATCCCTCAACCTAGAGGCCAGAGTAGGAGCATGAGGGGCTTGGGCCCCTTGGTTGATTTGATTAGTCATAGTATGAGCTAACATGGCAATAACACACCGAAATTCTTCATTAGCCGGTTGTTCTTCGGGTGTACAAGATCTTTTCCCCCTTGGGATAGGCATGATCTAAAATGGTAAAGAACATTCATTAGGGGGTAAAAGCTGTTAGGTCAAGAAGGGAAGCATATCCTAAATTGCCTCATAGCCTCTTACTCATAGTTGTTGTGCACTTCACAACCATGAATAAGACTCTAATCGACATAGTGTTTTGGATTCTGAGGATAATTAACAACCTAGTTCTGTGATACCAAGTTTCTCACGACCCAAGTCAAGGGCATAGACATGACACAGCGAATGGGAACCCGAAGAGGCCCCAATCAAGCCTCTCAGCATATCATTTACACATCCTTGGTCGCGGAAGCAATAAAGGGACTAAGATAAGTCTTTAGTCGCATAAATCATCAAAATAGTCAAAGCTCAAGCATAATTCATCACTTGTCCAACAACAACTCTAACATAGATTAGGCGGGGGCCAAGACAACTTTCCGGCTCACCCTTTAAGTATCAACTTCATCAGAAAGAAATAGCAATAGTGATAGTGCAAAGCTAGCATCCTTGAATATGAGGACACATCAATATATTATCTTCAAGATGTCCAACTAGCCACAGAGGGGGGAAGGGATGATCGCGAGAGGCTCTAGTTCCTACATGGTAACATCATGTAGGCATAAAGTATGTGTTACCACATTTGAATTTACTAAGTATGTAGGATGAAATGCATTAAAAGATAGGAAACATTGTTAAAATGTGTAATCATAGACAAGATATAGTATATTAGCAGCATGGTACACCTGCTCAATTCTTGAATTAAAACATGCTTATACAGAATATAATACATGTGTAGAAAAAGACCATCATCATAGACCTAAGCAACAATTAGCACCTCCTTGGAAGGTGATTTGGGTATCTACCCCCCAATTGGTAGTGCGAGCATAGCACCTCTCGACAAGGTGGCCAAGGTATATACCCCTCAACATGGTAGTACAGGGATAGCACCCCCCAACAAGGTGGTCAAGGTATATACCCCTCAGTATGGTAGTACGGGCATAGTCGATCAAGGTATATACCCCTCAGTATGGTAGTACGGGCATAGCACCCCCTGAAAGGTTGTCAAGGAATATACTCATCAACATGGTACTACAAACATAGATACCCCTATAAGGCGATTAAGGCATGGCACCCCCTCCACAAGGTTTGGTTAACTAGAAACACTATAGATACTTTTAAAGAAATCAACACATATATACATTCCTTGCATCATCATAAAGTCACCTAGCTCATAAGCCATGCTATAGACCCTCAATAGATAAAGAGCCTTTAACCAGACATTTTATCAAACACTTGGCTAGTGTGTGATGCTAGTTCAAAATCATGCAATTTAAGAGTGAAATCATGTGAGAAAATTTAATGTAAATCAATCCACTAAAACTTGGTAATACCATCATGCAAGATACATTAAAACTCCTCATGGAATCTCATCATAGATCTGTAGCTTAAAACATGCTTAAACAATCAACATTTTTAAAAACCCCAACATAGTTTGTAGTTAAATCCATAATAAGAAGTACCCATAGATAAATCAAGTAGAAAACACGTAATTTGCATAAAAAGGAAGCTTGGGTACCATGGTGAAGGGACCCAATGGTTAAAACCCGCATACCTCAACTTTGGAGATTTTCTTGATGAAGATTTGAACGAGAACTTGAATCTTGAGTGAATTTCTTGAGATTCGGAATGAGTTTGGGACACTTGATTTTTGGTGAAATATTTGTCTAAGTGTTAGAGAGGGATTTGGGGAACGTCTTCACTGATATGGGGTTAAAACGTAACTAAGTATGATTGTTTTTATGCATAAGAAGGCTTATCCCCATGACTCCAAAGTCTTAGGCTGAAATATGAAAACCTGGCAACAAAATACACTCTTCCGCGATGGCTCTGCATCGTGGATCCAACTCGAACAGATTTTGGAAATAAAAATTTTTACAAAATTCATTTTTCGTACAGGTTTTCTAAAATCAGGGTTATAACCATTTCCCATTCAATTTTCCCCTAATCACCAATATAAAGTCAAATGTTCGACATCACGCACGAATTTTGAGATACATTGAAATTATGAATATGGGGTTTTTCGAGGCACATTTTCAGGCACTTTTGGGGGCATTTCAAAATGAAAAGACCTAAGTCACTATCCTCCGCAATAGTAGGAGATAGGTTCACGTGAACGTGATATACAAGTAAGACTGCAACATAGTTTTTCATCCTTTGATCCAAAAATTGGGAAAATTCATCGGACAGTTGCTGGGTAATCATTCAAAAGCCCGTGCATGCCAACGAGATAATATATCCCATTAGATTTAGAATTACGAACTCATTGGGGATGATGAAATTTCCAACTGAGTTCATCCCGATAAAAAGTGGGCCCCAAAAATAAACTCTTTTTTAAGCCATAAGTGCCATTGGTACTCGAAATAAGCCGCGAATCCACGGAATCAGAATGAGCAGCCCCCCTAGACTAAACATGAGGTTTCAAAGCTAATGGAACAACAAAAATTACATTTCGAGAATGTCTTTGTCCAGAGTCAACCATTTGAGTTTCGACAGCTCAAAAGCATAAAGACCTGCACAAAACTCAAACGAACGATGAGGATACCGAACTCAGTTCTAGAAAGTGAAGAATTACATAGGTGTCATTACAAAAAAGCTATTAATTTTGAAATTATAGTAAAGCAGAGAAAATGACCTAGAGGGTCATTATATATATATCGAAGACTTGAACTTGGACTTTGGTGTTGGGTTTGGATGGGCCCTTAGAATATAAAATTTTATAAGTTGAAGTTCGTAGGGGTTCGAAGCATGCAATTCTGCTATACTCCGTAGGCCTGTTCTAGACGATAGGCACGAGGTGAGGGAGAACCTAGACAAAAAGAATGTAAGGACATGGAGAGATGTTAAGGCTTCTGAGAACCAGTACCATATAAATCAAGTCATAGAAAGACCAATCAATATCAGAACAGAACGGATTTGTGCTTCCCCTAGAATAGTTTTTGGTGCGAAATGAGCGTAGAAATTAAGGGATTCTCCACGGTAAATCAAATGACCTAGCCAATCATTCTCTTATCGCTTATCCATGTTCTTCTACTTTACTACTTTATCAGCCTTCTCTCTTGTCTCGCCATTTTTGAATTCAAATAAAAGTAGTTGTGTCTATCCCATAATGGATCAACTCCAATAGCAAGGATTTATAGGACTTTCTTTTGTTTACCCATCAAATTAAACCTTACAACTTTAGGATCACATTAGTAGACTACACGTGCATTCCCTTAAGTTATCCTTTTTAACAGATTGTATATTCTTAATTATACATTAAATTATCCTTGACATTAATATTTGCACACATATTTTTGCCTATTCTTAGTTACACAATAAGACACATAATTCCCCTAAAAAGGGCACTTCAACTTGACTACCTATACTACCTATTTTCTAGCTTAAACTTTTCCAAAGAATCCATAAATTTATTTTAAGTCTTTTGCTACTTAGAGCCAAAAAAGAAGGGTGACAACAATTCAGAGAAGGATAAAAGATAATATGTGTAGAAAATTAGTTTAAATTGAAAAATATTTTTATAAGTAGGTAAAAGAATCATTGAAGAAAAAGTGAATTACACAGTTATGCCCATGGAAGTCTCATAAAGGAGACAATATATACATATCAATTAGATTCCAACAGTGAATTTGCAAATATTCACCGTCACTGCTCGTTATTGTCACGACCCAAGCCTAGGGCCTACACGTGACACGGTAAATGGGGAACCCGAAAGGAGCCCAATAAACCCTCTTAACATATTATTACACATCTTTGGTCATGGAAGCAATTAAATAACAATAAAGAATAAAAACAAGGGAACATGGGACTAAGGGACATCTTTCATATCATAAAACATCATAGAGTAAAAGAGAGTCAAGGGTCATAGCGTCTTTACTTAACTTCTCCAACAACACCTCTAAACATGGAACCTAGCAGGGCCAAGACAAGAAACCGGACTCATTCTCATAGTCTGACATACAATAAAAAGGGAAGAGTGTCTTTATACATACCATAAGATCAAATACATTGTCCCCAACGTTGAGGACTCACCAACTTACTTTGTAGAGAAATTATACTAGCCACGTAGAGGAGGAGGATGATCAAGTGGAGCTTCGGTCCCTACATGGTAATATCATGTAGGCATAGAGTATGTGTTAGTACGATTGAATGTACTAATCATGTAGGATTTAATGCAACAAGAGATTGGCAACATAATCAAAATGCATATTTTGGAAATAAATAAGCATATAACAATATGGCAAGCATGATCAATGCTTGTAGTAAAACATTATTACATAGAACATTTTACATGTGTAGGAAGAGACCATAATTAATAACATGGTTGCACTGGCTACTACCTCCCGAGAGAGGTAATTGAGGTACAAACCCCCCAACATGGTTGCACGGGCCTACTACCTCCTAAGTGAGGCAATTGAAGTACGAACCCCCTAACATGGTTGCATAGGCCTACTACCTCCCGAGAGAGAAAATTGAGGTACAAAACCCCCAACATGGTTACACGGGCCTACTACCTCCTTAGTGAGGCAATTGAGGTACAAACCCCCCAACATGGTTGCACAAGCCTACTGCCCCCCAAGTGAGGCAATCGATTAACTTCCAACACTATAGATGCTATTCATAAAATCAACACATATACACATCACTTTAATCATCATAAAGTCACTTAACTCATATACCATGAATTAGGCCTTTAACAACTCAACAACACTTATTCAGAAATTTTATCAAACACTTGGCGGGTGTGTAATTCTAGTGTAAACCCATGTAATTCAAGAGTTAAATCATGCAACAAAGATTAATGTAAAACCACCCACCAACACTTGGTAATACCCTCATGCGATATACATCAAGATAGATCTAAGATTTATAGCTCAAAACATTCTTAGGCAGTCACACTTTTACAAAACACCATCATAGTTCACAGTCAAATTCATAATAGAAAACCCATAAGTAAAGATAACTGAGAAACTTGTAATTTAGGTAAAAAGGAAGCTTGGTCACCATGGTTGAAAGGACCCAATTGATAAAACTTACATACCATAACTTTGGAGAATTTCTTGATGAAAATTGGAATGAAGACTTGAAGCTTCAGTGACATCCATAAGATCCAAATTGAGTTTTGGCACTTGAATTTTGGGTGAAATATTTTTCTACGTGTTTGGAAGTGTATTGGGGATTGACTTGTACGATATGAAGGTGAAATATGGCTAAGTATAGGTATTTTTATGTATGGAAAGACTTAGGCCCAAGACCCAAAAAATGTTGGACCGAAACAACAAAGCTGTGCAAAAATAACACTGGTCTGCAAAGGAGGTGCATCGCGGACAGACACTAGTTAAGCAAAACTATGCATTTTTGAATTTTGATACGGTTGCTCTAAAATTGTGGTTAGACCTATTTCCCACTAAAAGTTTTCCCCTGATCAAGAGTATGGAGTTAAATTTTCGATATCATGTACGAATATTGTGATATATGGAAATTATGTCTCCGGGCACTTCCGAATAACATTTTTGGGCACTTTTTGGGGTTGTTTCAATATCTCCCCTTTGGGAATATATGTTCCCGAATGTCAAAGAAGCATACATAAGAAGAGTAATCATTATGAAATCAACCTCAATAAGAATGCAAAAATGCACTCAAACATCATTTCAAAAATCTCAACATAAGTGTCAAAATCACCATGAACTTGTCAACATAAACATGAATGCATGCATATGACATATAAGGCTGACATATGAGACATGAAATCACATAAGAGACTTGAAATTAGTAGCTTAGGCCTGAGTAGAATGGATGAGATAAGGAAATAACTTTTGCATGTCCGCTTCGGCCTCCCATGTAACACTTTCGACTTGTTGATTCCTCCAAAGAATCTTAATGGAAGCTACAGCCTTGTTCCTCAATGTCTTCAGTTGTCTATCAAAGATATCTACTTGAGCATCTTCATTAGTCAAATTATCTTCAACAACACCTACAACATCTAATGGGATAATAGTATTCGGTTTACCCACCCATTCCCTCAACATGGATACTTGAAAGACGGATGAATCAAGTCCATCTTACTAGGTAACTCCAATTCATTATCCACAAGTCATTGTCTTCATTCTAACTCATAGTCATGCCTCGTAGGTGAAACAATGAGTATCTAAAGTTGGCACTTACACTACGAGCTAACCTTGTGATTCGTAGGGTGCGCTACGAGTCGTAAGAAGGGTTCGAAGTGCCCAGGTATAATTCCTAAATTTTTACAAGTGTTGGGTATGCTAAGTGACTAGGACTTACAAGTTGTAGGGCATCTTATGACTTGTCGTCGAGGGTTCGTAGCCTCGATCTGTAGATTTTTATTCACCGACCTGGTTTAATATAAATAGGGGTCAAAATAAAATTTGACCCCAGAACGAATCCTAAACCCTAACCAAGTGACATAAAACTCCTCCCCATCACTCACGTCATTTCCTTGACTAAATTCCCGGCTACCCATGTCACTTTCCAGTGAAGATTCCGGTGAGGGCAAAAAATTTCTAGGGTTTCATCGTGAAAATCATCTCTCCTTCCTTTAGTTCATTTCTCAATCAAATTCGTAAGCTCTTTGATTATATTTCTCCACTTTTTTTGATAAGCTTGTTCCCTACATGAGTATAGGTTTAGTTTGATCTTGTTTAAGCATGCCATATACTGATTTTTGAGCTAAACTTGTACCCTAGGTTGTGTAGGTCTTGAAAAAAACTGAGTTGTGAATTGAACCTTTTCAAGATACTCGAGTGGGTGATTGTGAGTAAGACATTTGTAAAGTTATGTAATGTATTATTATTTCTCACATAGGGTTTGAATTGTTGTCATAATTGAACTTTAGGTGGTGTGGGTGTTGTTGCCTATGATTTTGATATGAAGGATTTGATTGACTTGTTAAGTATGGAAATTGCATCCTAGGGAGTGTGGTATGGTTGTCAAGTGTAGTCCGTAACGTGTTTTATGTTTGGTGTGCTTGACGAAATATAGAATTGATTTCGACGCTTAGGGATAATGGTCATTTTGTACTACCAATGTTAGTTTGGAATTGAATATGTGTCATTTAGTCTTACTTTGCTCCTATTTGCTTGAATGAGTTAAAATTTTGGGTTGAATTTGTGCTTGGTGTCGGAAATAGTTAGGCATTGCAAGTGACTTCTGTGTTCAGCTATGAGGCACTCTTATGAATCGTGAGTTCCTATACGAGTCATAGTGGCCCCTTGTAGCAAGCATCAGTCACCTATAATTCCTTCATATTTCTCGTACGAGACCCACACACGACTCATAGTACTTGGCATAACTCGTAGTGAGGGTCTCGTGAACTTGGCCAAGTGTTCAAAATATTTCTAAAACTAGGTACATGATCGGGACTACGACTCTTAGGCTTTCCTGACAGTAGTAACTGCATCTTGTATCTATGATCAGAATGCATTTTTTAAGGCAGAACTGCTTCTACGAGGCCAGTATACGACTTGTACCTACAAGTCGTAACTGCAGTTGTATGTGCAAATCTGTAGTTGCATCACTAAATAGTTAGCTTTTATTTGTTTTTGTTGTTTTCTTTGTCTTTTAGTGACTAAAACATTTGGTATTAACATGTTGCTTTTTGGGTTGTTTGCAGACAAAGTGCCTCCAAAAGACAAACGGGTTATTGAAGCTCTTCAACGGAGGCTGTGGAATGAATCCTCTGAAACCGAGCAATCAAATGGCTCTTTGGAAGTCCGCAGAGCTAGGTTAGATTCGGAGGCCAATAGACCTCAGACTTGGGTTCTTGCAGTATAGACGCCCATGGAAGTAAGTAGTTCCTCCAGTCTGAAGAGGAGGAACAACAGGGCAACGAGGATGGGTTGGACAATAGCTTGCCACAGATGACACCTTCACATTCTAGCTTCAAGTCTGAGTCAGAAAGCACATCCTAGACCCAGCAGGATGAGGTTCAATCCCAACCCTCAGTAGATCGGAGATGGTACATCCATGGAATGAGAGAAATATATGACCAGGGGTTGGAGGATAAAGGGCATGGCAAGTCGATCCGCCAATTTCATGAGGAGTCCAGGTTGAACACTACAGAAGTTGAGAGAGTAACCATATTAGATGCGAGATTGGATGAGCACGGACTTAGGTGTTCCACGTAGCAACTGAGGAAATATTCCCTTTACATAGTTCGTGAATTCTATATGGTGTATCTTGCTACACTCTACTGGGGGTGCCAAAGAACAAAAGGGCAATCAAGTAACCCAGGTTTCGTATAGTCACAGTCTGGGGGAGGAGATGAGATATATCAGAGGAGACTATTTGACAAGTAGAGTTTGTACCCAATTATTGAGTGCCTCGGTCCACCTCGAAATACAATAGCAGTATTGAGAAGGTGAGAACAACAATGACTGGAAAGGACATCAGGGCTAGGACGAAGCTTCTACGATGGATCGCTAGCTTGATTTGTGAGGAGGGTATTTAGGCAACGTAGGTCACAAACCACACATATTCCATAGTAAAAGCCCATCTCTAATCCCGGGCCACGTTTTGGTGGTCCATTTATCGATTGGCGTATTAGGCCAACTTTTATGGACAATATGATCACCCTCAAGAGAGCAATATAGCTGGCAGCCTTTTAGCTTGGTATGCTATAGATTGGGCTTAGATCGTTTCAGAGCAGATTCATGAGGTTCCAGCTTGAACGAGCACCTCACTGCCATTTCCAGTTTTGATTCATCGACTGTGCAGTGCAACAAGTGTTCCTATTGACCCTCACCGGCACCCTCATGTAGAGGCCACATGCACTATAGATCCCAACCTGATAAATACTGATGAGAACCCAATGGCCTTACCTATAGCTAGCCCACGTCCTGTCCTAAAGCTACTTCCAGTCGAGCCACAGTTTCTAGGTTCACCTTCCGCTCCTACGGCTACTACTCTGGCTACTGTACAGCCCACACCGACAGTCGAGATTGACTTTGCACCATCCACTAGCACCCTAGCACCAGCACCAGCTACATTTCTGGTTGATCCTCTTTTCTCTGTTGTTTCTTTTTAGGCTTTATTACATAGAGTGGCTGTAGCAGAGGGTAGGCTATGAGTGTTATCAGCACGGGTCTGGCCGTTGATTAATCAGACCATTCGGGACCCCGAGGAGAGGATGCGGGAATTTTCCAGAGATTTAGTTGATGATAGAGTCTGAGTGTTTGATGTACGGGTCGATGAGTTCAAGTCTAGAGTCCAAAAGAGGCTCGAGGGTGCTAGGACTACCGACACGAGTGCGGTGACTGATGAGTTGGCCAGGTTCAAGGCCGATTTATTGCAGCTGTTGGCCGCACCTATTCCAGTCCTAAAGGTAGCACCGGGAGGTGAAGAGGCCTTTGATTGGCTCGCCAACTGTCCAGAAGCCCGAGTGAAGAGGCCCATTAAGCATTCTCACCCAGAGCTGCCCTCGAATAAGCCAAGACAGGAGGAGGATCCCATACTTATGTAGGTGGTGCATGAGTCATTTTTATTGAAATAAATAAATTTAAATAATAATGTGCGTATTTACTCGAATCTATACTTTTTACTATCAAATTTAGCTGGATAGCCATTCAATAGCAATACCATTAGAAATAAATATATATATACCTAGCAAATAGTGTGGTACACCTTGCTTCTCAATGTGTGTGATCTTGTTGTTAACAATGTCAAGTCCCTTGTATACTTGCATTTTGTCAGAGTTTATTTCTCCTTGAAAATGGGTGGCAAGGTCAATGGAGAGACGAGTTTTTCTCGATCCCATTGCTCCTATTATGAACAACACCTTCTTCTTGCTGGCATTGTTATTGATGAGAGTGCTTATTTTACCAAGAAATAAAGAAAATACAAAATTTTAAATAGCTTAAAGTAGTAGATAATATCATGAAGACCACTTATGCATGGAGTAAGACATAAATGTTTAATAAGCATTATACCAAAATAAATTAATCACTATAATGTGTCATCTATCTGAACATAATTATAAGTATGATTACGTAATATGAATTACTTTAAAGCTCAACGATTTGACTTAGTGACCCAAGTATATTAAAAATCTCAAGTTCTAAAGTTCAAATACTTTATGGAGACAAAAGTATCTGGAATTTCTTCTACTATATTCAAATATTAATAGAAATAATATCCACTACTTACGTCGGTTGAAAAAAGCAAACACCCCCACCCCTCTCCTCTCTCCACACACATGCATTGTCAAATTACTTGAGATGTGCAAAAATTGGATCATCATAGATAAGATTGATAAAGAAAATAATTGTCATTTTTCACTCCTATGTGTAAACGAATTAAGTTTATGAAGCGTCATTTTTATTAAAATAAACAATTTTAAATAATAATGTGCGTTTTTACTCAAGTCTATGTATCAAATTTATCTGGATAGCCATTCGATATCAATACCATTAGAACATATAT
>JAABOM020034180.1:0-17106 GCA_011800125.2 Solanum clarkiae
GATCTTATTCAAAGAGAAAGATCTCAAATATCTGGAGTTTCTTTTTGTATATTATATGGATGATCCGATCCGCAAGAACCATGATTGAGAATATTACGGTTAAATTCCTACTCGAAGAAACTTTTTTTAACTAAAATAGACTTGATTACAAAAAAGTTTTAAAAAAAACTTTCAAAATAAGGACAATAAAAAAGCAAAAAAAAAAAAAAGGGAAACATAAAAAAAGCCCCCATCCCACCAAAAAGAAAAAAGTTTTAAAAACCATCCAGAAAAAAAATAAAACTTTCAAAAAATAATCTTGATTCAAAAAGAAAATAGTAAAAGAATTTAAAATAATAATAAAAAATGATTCTAAAAAATAAAAAAGAACAATCCAAAACCAAAAAGAAAAAAATAAAAGAAAAAAGGTTTTAAAACTGCACTCAGAGAATAAGGGAAAAAAGCTAAATTTTTCTACTAACAATTTATCTAATATCTAGGGTTGAAACAAACCAATACATCAAATATAAAGTTCTACAATCTATTATTAATTCCAATTAGACAATGACACTAAAACATATATTATCTATATAAGGAGTGAATTTATATTCACTTTGAAGTAACACACTTATACACTGATGGATTTTGAGGTAATAATATTTTTCTTTTCTTTCATAATATTATCATATTTGGTAATTTATATGCATATTGGTTGATAATCTATTTGCATTTTTATTAGCTTCACTTTTTGTTTATATGTATGCATGTTTGGAAGGAATATTTGTGTTTATTTAAAAAATGAAGGAGCTTTCAAATTACGACTTTACAATCCTGACCCAAAAGAAGGTAAAATTCCAATATCCGATGAATGTGAAAAGATTTTCAATTGTTGATGGATTGTCTTACTTCACCTCCTATTTTGACATTGCCCGAAAGTTTGGATGGTTTTGTTGTGTATTGTGATGCTTCACATATAGGCTTGGGTTGTGTTTCGATGCAACGTGGAAAGGTTATTGCCTATGCTTCAAGGCAATTGAAAATGCACAAAAAGAATTATCAGACACATGATCTTGAGTTGTTGGCTATTGTGTTTGCATTAAAAATTTAGCGACATTATCTTTATGGGGTGCGTGTTGATATATTCACCAATCATAAGAGTTTGCAATATATGTTTAGCCAAAGGAATTTGAATCTACAACAAAGAAGATGATTGGAACTTCCAACGGATTACGATATGAGTGTGATGTATCACCCCGACAAGGCTAATGTTGTGACTAATGCATTGAGTAGAATGTTGGAAGCTTGGCGCACGTTAAAAATGAAAAGAAAGAAATGGCCAAAGAATTGCATCGCTTGGCTTGTTTGGGTGTGAAATTGAATAGCTTGAGCAATGGTGGTATGTTGGTGCCTAATGGGGCGGAATCATCCTTAGTGGATGAAGTTAAAGCAGAACAAGATATACCCTACTTTGATTGAATTGAAGAAGATGGTGGTTAATAAAAAGATACAGGTCTTCTCACAAGGGGAGATGGAGTGTTACGCTATCAAGCACAATTGTGTGTGCCTAATGTGGATGACTTAAGGAAAAAGATACTTAATGAAGCTCATATTTCAAGTACTCTATTCATCAGAGATCCACTAAGATGTATAGGGATATGAGAGAAGTGTATTGATGGAATGGCATGAATAAAGATATAGCAAAGTGTGTGATGGAGTGTTCTAATTATCAATAAGTGAAGGTGGAACACCAAAGACTTGGTGGGATTTGACTTAAGACATTGAGATACCTACTTGGAAATGGGAAGAAGTGAACATGAGTTTCATCATGGGTTTGCTAAAGACTAGAAAGCAATTTGACTCAATATGAGTGGTTCTGGATAGAATAATGAAAACAACCCACTTTTTGCTAGTAAAGTCTTCTAATTAAAACAACCCCAAAAGTGCCCGAAAATGTGCCTCGAAAGTGTCCGGAATCTCGTTTTCCATATATCTAACAATTCATTTGTTATTTTGAAAATTTGACTTCATATTCTTGTTTAAGGGGTCAAATTGAGTGGGAAATGGGTCTAACCAGAATTTTAGAGCAACCGTATCAAAATTCAAAAATTGCAAAATACGTTATTTAGGAGGGTCAACTTTGAAGGGAAATATCTCTTAGCACATAAAGAACTAGGTGCCTCACAACCTATCACTTAAATCCCTTTGAATTATCTTTCTAACGCACTTCGTTCAGCTCATCTCGAGTTCGGATGAAGGATTTATGCCCATTTTCGTAAAACTCGTTCGTGTAGAAAATGCAGATTTTCAGTGAGCATCCGCGTCGCCTTTGCGATGTGGACCAGTGTTATTTTGGCCCTATTTTTTTGATTTCAGTCCAAGACTTTCAAGTCTTGGGCCCAAGGGTTCCCATACGTATTTTTACCTATACTTAGCCTTATTTCACCCTCATATCATCCTTAATATTCCCCAATATCCTCTCAAGCACTTAGACTTATATTCCATCCTAAATTCAAGTCCCAAACTCAAGACCAATCTTAAAGATTTCTTCAAGGATTTCACTCAAGCTTCAAGTCTCCATTAAAATCTTCTTCAAGAATCTCTCCAAAGCTAAGGTATGTGGTGTTGAACCATTGGGTTCTTTCACACATGGTGCCTAAACCCTCATTTACTTAATATTATATGATTTAAAGTTGATTTTACCTGTCAATCTTGTATATTGAGAAATTTATTGCACAGTGATTTTAGTTCATGAAAGTATGGTTGTTTTAGCATGTTTTGAGCTTCAAATCTTGGATCTAATGTTGGATTTGATGAGGGATTTTGATGTGAATATATTGGGGGTATTTTAAGGTGTTGATTGATGGTTTTATTATTGATTTTATTGCATGATTTCATCTGTAAATTGCATGATTTTTTACCCCCATTACACCCCCCCAAAGTGTTTGATAAAATACTCGGTTATGGTTTCTTGAGGAAATGAAAGTCTAAAGCATGAGATATGATATGATTGACTATATGATGAAATGAGCTTATGTACACGATGAATACTATCTAAAGTATTGTGGTAGACCATTCCTAATTCGTGGGCCTAGTTAAGGGGTCAAAGACTCAACTACTAGGGTGATGGGTGCGATCATCACCAACCTAGTTGAGGGGTTGATATCTCAATCACTAGGGTGATGGGTGTGATCATCACTAAGGGGTTTGTACCTCACACAATAGGGTGATGGGTGCTATCATCACTAACCTTGAGAAGAGATTTGTACCTCACACACTAGGGTGACGGGTGTTATCATCACCAACCCCAAGGGGTTTATACCTTGGGGCAATCCAGCTTGGCCTCTTCTTCACATATGATATTCTATATGAGCATGATTTACTTAAGTATGTTTTACTTATGCATTGATCATACATGTCATATTGCTATATTATGCCTATTACCGATCGTTATGTATTTTGGATCATGATGCCTATCTATTGTTGCATTGCATCTCACATACTTAGTACATTCAAACATACTAACGCATACTCTTGCCTACATGATATCATCATGTAGGGACCGAAGCTTCTATTGATTCTTCTTGTGGCTAGATGGATTATTCAAGTTAGCATTTGGTGAGTCCTTCATTCCGAGGACAAGGACTATTTTCTAACACTATGTATTAAGATTCCCTTTACTTTATCGTATACTTATGACTATGAGGGTGTGCCCGGTTGTATGTCTTAGCCCCCACCATTACCTATGTAGTAGAGGTGTTGTTGGACAAAGCTATGTATTTATGCTATGAGTTTACTCTATTATCTCTTGCCTCTATGTTACGACAAGTTCTCCCTTAGCCCCTTCTTGCCCTTATTTTCATTCTTCAAATGTCATTTAGTTGTTTCTGCGACTAAGGATATCTAATGATATGCTATGAGGCTTGTTTGGGGTTCCTTCGGATTCCCCATTCGCCGGTCACGTCTAGGCCCTAGGCTTAGGTCGTGACACTTATGGTACTGAAGACTATGCTAAGGCTTACATCCAAGAATTGGTTAGGATACATGGGGTACCATCGTCCATTATATTGGATAGGGGTTCTTAATTTACTTCTCATTTTTGTAAGTCATTCCAAAAAAGGCCTTGGTATAAAAGTGAAGTTAAGTACTATATTTCATCGTCAAATGGATGGACAAGCTCAAAGAACAATACAAATGTTGAAGGATATGTTGAAGGCTTGTGTGCTTGATTTCAAAGGAAGTTGGGATGATCATCTATCTCTTATTAAATTTGCCTATAATAATAGTTTTCATTCAAGTATTGATATGGCTCCGTTTGAAGCATTCTATGGTAGACGGTATAGATCACTGATAGGATGGTGTGAAGCTAGAGAAATATCATTGATTAGACTAGATTTGGTACTTGATGTTATGGAGAAGGTAAAAGTTATAAGGGAAAGGTTGAAGCTGCCCAAAGTTGTCAATATACCAATGTTAGGAGAAGAGAACTAGATTTGATAAAGGTGATTAGGTATATTTGAGAGATTCTCTAATGAAAGGAATGATGCATTTTTGTAAGAAAGGCAAATTGAGTCTTAGATATGTGGGACCTTATGAGATAGTAAAAAGAGTTGGAAAAGTAGTGTATGAGTTAGATTTGCCTATGAAGTTAGTTATGGTTCATTTGGTGTTTCATGTATCAATTATAAGGAAATGCTTGGGTGATTCTAATTCTATTGTTCCATTGAAGGATATGTCAATTGAGAATGATTGACTTAAGAAGAAGTACCGGTTGAAATTTTGGATCGACAAATGAAAAGTTGAGAAATAAAGAGGTTGCATCCATTAAAGTGTTATAGAGAAACCAACAAGTTGATAGTGCTACTTGAGAGGCTGAAGCGGACATGATAAAATGATACCCTTACTTCTTTCCTCTATTCAAGCTTAAGGTACTTAATATGATCTATTCCTTCAAAATTTTCACGAATGCGTATCTCTTAATAAGTTGCATGCATGCATGATCATGAAACTATTTTTGAATGGTATTTGATGATTTTATGAAAATAATAAGTAAGTTACATTTTTGCATACATGTTGTGATGATGACTATGTTGCTGCTCTATTCATGCATATTTCTGTCTTATTCGAGGATGAATGATCCTAAGGGGGAGATATTGTAACATTCCTCGTATTTATAGGCTTGGAAAACTGGAAGTTAAGGATTTTGGTGCTGGTTTGATCCTATGATCCAGTCTATGACCCGTTCAAGTAACCATGGGTTGTAGCTGGGTTCATGGAATATGCCCAATGAAAATGAAAAACTAAAGGATTTCTGAAAGTTGACTTACAAGTTACCAGGACAAACCGTATAATTAACCACAGCCTGTGAAGGGGTTCGTAGAAAGGAGTCCTAAAGGGCCTAAAATTTTCTAAGTCTGGAACACTTCTATGAAAGGACTCACAACCCATAAATGGAACTACAGGTTGTCCTGCATGTTCATGGATTTGAAGTTGCAAATTTCAGAAATTCTACTTTTGTGACGTGAAGTTCTATGAGATGAGATACGGTTCCTAGGTTGATCCATGACCCGTGAAAGGGTTTCATGGACAGCTCCGATAGTTTTTAATGAAGGATGTTTTTAACATTATCAATTCGTCCAAGTCCTAAATTACGTCGTTTTGGCTATCCTAACCAACTTAACTGACCTAACTCTTATACGTTCTATTCCTAATTCATTCAAAGCCTTTTTAATCTTCAAATTTCTTTCAATGGTTCCCAATATTTCTCTCCCTAAGTGAAGGCTTCCATTGAAGCTAGGACTTGAAGGTTTTACCAAGTTTTTTCTAGATCTTCATTTTCAATTCTGAGGATTCTACTTGAGGTATATAGGGCTTCATTCATGGATTAGTTTATTTATAAAGACCAATTCAAAACTTCTTTTTATTAAAATTTGATGATGATTTCTTATAGATTATTAAACTATGATTCCTAATACATGGATTATGATTCCTATATGATGATTATACTTATTTATGCATGAATTGGTGAATTATATGATATATATGATTTTCAAGCAAAAGTATGTGATTTCAAGTGTGCATGATTAGGGCTTAATGATTTGATGTGGGTTCCTCTGTTAATGATTTAATTGATTTAGTTGCATGTTTTCCCCTATGAGTCTCATCCAATTGCATGATTTTGACTCAATTGCTCATGAACCCACACTTAGCCCTAGTCTCTCATGTTAAAGTTATGAATTTTCATGATGATTATCCCAAGTATGTAAAAAATATATTTTATGATAATAATGATATTATGACAATAATAATGATGATACTATGATAAAGAGCGTGATGAAAACTCAATATGTTTATGATGATGACATTAAGGCGGGAATGTCTACCCACACTATGATGAAAAGCAAAGTAGACAGACTATTGTTATGACATGATGTTTTCATGAAAGTTACGATGACTATTTTATAAGCTATGAAAGTATGATTTCAATGAAGTATGAACTATGTTGAAAGCTATGTATATGCATGATTTATGTACTCCATGGGATATGACTTAGCATCAAATGAGATTGGGGGTGGGACTCGACCTAAGGGATCCTTAATGTAAAACCTACCTCTCTCATAACTACGTGCCACCATAGGGGTGATGATTATGTGCCTATATGGTATTATGTTAGTGGATCCACATAACTAAAGCTTGTGCCGAAATGGGAAGGTTCCCATAAGGTTTATGTTAAAGCACTTGCCGAAATGGGAAGGATCCCCGTAAGGTAACGTATAGTCTACCCTGGCAAAGTAGGCTACTTTTTTACTTAGTATAGAGGCAACATCGGGATTCCATGTAATAGTACATATTGTCTTATATGTCAGTTATGGCTTATTCCAACATATGCATGTTAAGGTTATGAATGGATTTAATAATGCTTCCTCTCATGTTTTTACACTCAGATGCTCATGCATATCATGTACTTATCTCATTGATTATGTCTATGCATATTGTTATTATTGTGATGTTCTTTGATTCATGACATAGCCATATACTTAGTACATTCCACGTACTAACACATACTTCTTTGCCTACATGATCTAACCATGTAGGGACAAATGACGAGGCGATTATTCCATTCCGTGGCTAGATTCGAATGCGAGCTTGAAGACTTGTTGGTGAATTCCCATACTTCGGGAACAATCCCTTTTATGATATTTTTCTATTTGAGACTTTGTTATTTTTTTTTTTGATGTACATCTTGAGGGTGAGCTAGTATGCTATGTTCTAGATCCTGCCAAGATCTTATAATGTAGTGGCATGTTTTGGACGTTTATGGATATTATGACATTCTTAGTTTTATGTACTTCTGCTTGCTTATTCTCTTATGTATGCTTATATTACCTTATGAATGCTTATAATATGAACACGAGGCTTGGATAGGATGTCCTTGGATGCCACATTCGCCGTGTCAAGGCTAGGCCCTAGGTTCGAATCATGACAAATACTTGACTAGAGACAACACCTCGACTCTTTATCTTAAAATTGACTTCAACACCTAGTATGAAAACCTACTTTGCACCTAAGTCGGGACCCAACCTTGAGACCACACCAAAATCTTATCTCGATTTCTAACTCAGGATCCAACACTCAAATTGCGATTCGACTTGGTCCGACTTGGGATTTAGGAGCTGGGTCTCAAAACATCTTGAATTTAGAAAAAAAAATGTTAATGATGGTAGGTTGCATCTCATCGAATTGTTGATTGAACATTTTTCCCTATATTGAGAAACTCTAAAATAGATAAAATTATCATTTACTATTTTCTACAATAGACAAATTCGTCATTTACTATTTTTTTAAATAATATAATTATTTAATAATTATGTAAATGTGTAACTTTGAAATTAATTAAATTTATAAATATTAAATATTTACTCATTAAAGATGTAAATGTCATTCAATATTTAATGAATATTTGGTCAACCAATATTATAAAACATGTAGAAATTTTCTACTCATAGTTTGCTTGGAATAAATGTAGAAATTTTCTACTCATAGTTTGCTTGGAATAAATTAAATATTTAGCTCCTAGTATTAATTAGATAATATGTATTCTATAATAAACTTAGTCCTAATAAAAATATGTTTTGTTTAGTCTTGGTACGAAATTGCATTTGTAACAATTAGTAATTTTTTAAATGGGAGAAATTTTAACTTAAAAAGGCAAATAAGTAAATGAACTTTTAGTAGATATTTTGGTCAACTGACATTTATATTCATGCTTTTATAATAATATAGATATAGATAGATTTATAGATACGTACATAAATAGAGATAGATAAATATATACAAATAGATTATATAATAGGTTTTATAACATTTATGTAGTTGTACTGTTACCATTGTCATGCCCCGGGGTACCCTAGACGTAACTGACACTCGGAGACTATTGCTAGCCCCAAGCGAACCACCTAGTCTCATCGCATTCATTCAGTCAACTCCTATTGCGAAAGACATTAAGTAATTAAAATGGGCTATCAGTGGACTAAGAAACTATCACAATCATTATTATATAGAGTACAAAGAAAAGAGCAACTCAATAATAATAGGGAAATGGGAAAACAATCCCAACTTCAACTATCAACTATCCATGTCTATGAAGCCTCTATAGCTAAACTCTAAGAAGGTACCATGACAGGCCATGATTACCACAGTCCAAATGAAATAACTCGAAATAAATAAAAGATAAATATGTCCTCCGAAAGTAAGGGAGGACTCACTACGTCTCTATCTGGGGATCTGTGAACCTACTCACTACGTCTCTATCTGGGGATCTGTGAACCTCAATGATTAGCCTGCTGAAATTCTCTCTTTACAGAATCTGCATTATAAAATGATGCAGCGCTAAAAGGGGCGTTAGTACGTGGAATGTATTGTATGTAAAACGGGCTAAAGTAAACAGTATACAATATCATCAGCTCATCAATCACTCATCCTCAACTCAGAGTAAGAAACAGGACTCTATCACCTCACTATCCATCAAGACATCAAACAATCACATCTGCCTCAAAGTACTGTCAATATGAAACCTATCTGAGAGTTTCTATAATCGATAACCACCACATATGAGCCGGTAATGATACAACAAAAAGATGTCATTGCCATATTCGTCCAGTACCTTGCCGAGGTAAAGGACGAGTCTATCGGGGATCCTAAAAGAAGTCTATCAAGTCCTCTGCGGGACAAAGAAAACATTCACTTTCACGGTCCAATCCACTCCTACTTTGGTCACATAGTTAATGAGTATGAGTGTGAGACTCACTCTTAGCCATTTCGGTGCTAATACTCCTCCCAGGACTCGACATTCTCATAAGTCTATCAATATATCAAGAATTTCCATCACCCAGCCTCTACGGGTAAGAACACTCACCTCATCTCATCATCTATCAGCTCAAAGGGTGGGATTATTCCTTCAACGCTAAAGTTCAACCTCATTTAGACTTTAAGAACACTATTTTCATCAATTTCAGTCATCAATACTCTCATCTCAAAACTCAGACCAGAACAATCAATATATTCAGACAGCTAAAGGCCCTAGACATCACCCCTAAATTCATTCTTGAAGTCTTTAAGAGGAAATTCACATAGGGTAAATACATAATCACGTAATAATATATACAAACAGTTAATTTAAAGTATGATGATCATCAATTTAAGATAATATATAGAAATTAAAGATAAGTTTCAAGAAATTCTTCAAGAATTACAACTCAATACCTATCAACTATCAACTATCAACATACTACATGCATTGGGGCACATGAAAGAACAATTTCAAGTAATGGGTAGCCTTTACATACCTGGGATGAAGATTGTCCTAATCTTCTACAAGAATTTGGACCCAAGCTTTGAAACCCTCAACTCTTTCTTATTTTTCTCTCAGTTCTCCCGTTGAAACATAGAAAATAATGGATTTTTGAAACCCTTCGTACAAGTTTAAGACTTAAAAACACATTTTGGAACTTAAAATGGGTTGAGAAAGACTAAAATACCCTTCCCAAAACTAAAAGAAAGAACGTCAGAGAATTTGTATTGGTCCACAATATGCCAGAGGCGTAGACCAGTATATTTCTGTGAATTTTTAATTCCCATTGAAGAAAAAAAGTTCAAGTGTGTCTCCGCGCCCCCTCCGCATCGCGCCAGGAGCGGGGACAACCACTATTTTTGCTTTAATTAGCGAAAATTATTTTTTGACCTGTTTGCTCTTAAATCGGGTCGAGACCATCTTCCCACTAGATTTTATGCGTTGATCGCAAATCTGGTCTTGGATTTCCCATTGGAGCTTTGGAAGACACGTTGTGCGCACGAATACATTTTAGGGGTATTTTGGTAATTTTATAGGGTGTTACATTATCTACTCCTTGGAATCATTCATCCTTGAATGATTAGTAAAGGTCGAATAGAAACACGAGTAACGTCAAAACTCATCTCATTCCTGACTTGGGAACACTCGAACTCTCAGCTATCCATTACCTATCTATCTTTGTCTTAGACTCGGGAATTAGAATTAGTACATCAACTCAACAAGGAAATTTTAATAGCATTAAGGATAGGGACATTACCTTCGACATCATCATCATTTGGCACAAATAGGTGTGGATTTTTGAGTTTCATCGCTTTCTCAACTTCCCACATAGCTTCCTCAACAAACTGCTTCCTCCATAGAACTTTGACGAAGGCTATCTCTTTGTTCCTCAGCTTACGAACTTGTCGATCAAGGATTTAGACTTGAATTTCTTTATAGGATAGGTTATCCTTCACTCCCGTACTCTTAATAGGAATTGCTAAGGTAGGATCCCCCAAACACTTCTTCAACATTGAAACATGAAATATCGGATGGACTCCATCTAGCTCGGAAGGCAAGTCTAGCTCATAGGAAACCTTCCCAATCCTTCTCACAATCTGGTATGGTCCGATATAACGTGGACTCAACTTCCCTTTCTTACCAAACCTCATGACACCCTTCATGGGTGACACCTTCAGGTACACCTAATCATCCACCTAAAACTCCAAGTCTCTTCTCCTCACGTCTGTGTAAGACTTTTGACGACTCTGTGCTGTCTTCAACCTCTCTCTGATGACTTTGACCTTCTCCATAGACTGGTGGACAAGATCGAGTCTGATCAATTCAGCTTCCCCAACCTCAAACCAGCCAATCGGTGATCCACATCCCTCCCATATAGTTCCTCATAAGGGGCCATCTGAATGTTGGCATGGTAGCTATAGGCACACATTTCTAGGTACAAGGACAAATTTTAATGATAAAAATGCGAAAAACTTACCTAAATCACTTAGGTACCTTGAGGGAGCTTTTTCTTCAGTTTCTAAACTATTTGGGACAAAATGGAACTGTCTTGAGCTTTAAATAGGTCAAATTAGCTGACATCTAAGTGGGCTTGACCCGACCCAACCCATGACCCAATTTTCTGCTTAGGTAGTCACGATAAAAACATCATAACTTTTTATTCTGAAGTCAGATTGATGCGTGGTTTGTGCATTGTAAACTAGACTCATGGCTCTTTAATTTAATAGGTTCTGGACCTTCTAACTCCTTATATTTTAGAAGATATGGTCTTATACATTTGACCCAAATTTAAGAAGGATTTCTTAAAGAAGCCTACAGTAACCTTGGCCAATCTTTACTTGCAATCTTCTTGATCCCAAAACTTAGCGTATTACCTTTGTGCTATTAAAATATCCTTTAAATATCTAATATTAGAAAGGTACAAACTTTTAGTCTCATCTAAAAAGTGAAACATAATTTAAACCTTCCGAAAAGAGCGAGGTGCCACTCGGGCTATTTCTTTAATCCTGAAAGTGTATTTAGGGGATTCCTTTGATTTAAAATTTTAAGTCCTTGATATTACTACCTATTGGAAGCCTTATTATCCTTAGCTTCTATTCAAAATCATATATGTCTTATATAACATTCCATCCTATATATATATATATTATGAAAGATGAGAAACATGGGGTCTCGCAGTCTCCCCCCCCTAAGAATATTCATCTGCGAATGTGTCAAGGCAGCCCCTTGGTTGCATTACTATCTCATAAAATGTGATTTTTGAGGGTACACCTTTTATCCCTCCAAACAAGAAATCTACTTCTAAAAATTCTAACTACTAAGCTTGTATAGCGATCCCGCAATAAACCATGTAAATTACACTCCATCTTCATTTAAAATTTAAGTTTCTGAAAAAACTATGACTCATCTTAAGGTGATTCTTCATCATTTCTTCTTTGGCTTCCCAAGTTATTTCCTCAATATTGTTGTTCCGTCACAACACTTTCACAGAGGCCACTTGTTTATTTCGAAGCTTTCTTACTTGTCGATCTAAAATAGCCACTGGTACCTTATCATAAGACAAATCTTCAGCAACGTAGATATCCTCAATGTGAGTAATACATGAAGAATCTCCAATGAACTTTCACAACATAGACACATGAAACACCGGATGGGCTGCCCCCAATTCTTAAGGAAAATTAAGCTCGTAAACGACCTTGCCAATTTTTCAGATGATCTTATATGGTCTAAAAAACCTAGGACTTAGCTTCCCTTTCCTCCCAAACCCCATGATACACTTCATAGGTGATACTTTCAAGAAAACTCAATCTTCTACATTAAACTCTAAGTCTCGTCATCAAACATCTGTATAAGACTTCTGCGTACTCTGTGTTATTTGAATCGGTCTCTAATAAGTTTTACTTTTTCCATTGCTTGGTGAACTAGATTAAGGCCTACCAACTTTGCCTACCCTACCTCAAACTGACTGATCGGCGACCTACATCTTCACTCGTATAATGCTTCATAAGGCGTCATTTGAATACTAGCTTGGAGGCTATCATTATAAGAAAAGTCGATAAGAGGTAGGTGATCATCCCAAATATCTTAAAAGTCTAGCGCTTAAGCATGTAATATATTCTCAATGATTTGAATGGTATTCTTTACTTGTCCATCAATTTGTAGATTAAAAGCAGTGCTAAGATTTACTTAAGTGTCCAGACCCTTCTAAAAAGACTTCCAAAAATGTGTGGTAAATTGAACCTCTCGATCTGAGATAATAGATAATGGAACTCCATGAAGGCAAACAACCTCTTAAATGTAAAGCTTAGCATAATCCTCCACTGAATATGTTGTTCTTACTGGCAAGAAATGAACAGATTTTATCAACCTATCATGGAGTACGAGGCAACCTAATGATAAAGCCCATATTTATCATGTCTCATTTCCATAATGGAAGATCAATATACTTAGCTCGGCCTCCATATCTATGATGTTCTATTTTAACATGATGGTAGTTGGAGTATTGGGATACCATCTTTGCAATATCTTTTTCATGTCATTCTACCAATAGATCTGTCGTGGGCCTTGATGTATTTTTTTATCGCTCCAAGGTGGCTGAATATCTGGAATAATGGGCCTTAGCAAGAATCTTGGCATGGAGTCCTCCAATGTATGGCACACATAAGTGGCCCTGGTACCTAATGACTCCATCTCCGGTTACTCAAATGAAGGATGCTACTGTTGTAGAATACTCTCCCTCAGCATCCTAAGCTTAGGATCCTCGTGTTGTCACTTTTTATTTTAGTAACAATGGAAGATTTTGGTGTATTTTTAACAATTACACCTCCATCCTCTACATCTACCAATCACACCTGCAAACTAGCTAGCTGATGTACACCTTTCATCATTTTAGCCTTATCAGCTTCAAAATCGCTTAGACTTCCCATGGACCTTCTGCTAAGTACATTTGCAAAAACATTAGCTTTAATAGGGTGGTATAAAATGCCAATATCATTGTCCTTTAGTAATTTTAGTCATCTCTTTTGCCATAGGTTCAAATCCTTTTGCTTAAGTAAATATTGAAGGCTTTGAAGGTCGGTAAAAATATCAATATGAACCCCCTATAATTAATGTCATCAAATCTTTAGGGCAAAAATAATTGCAGCGAGTTCAAGATCATGGGTAGGAGAGTTTTATTCATATTATGTTGTATAAGAGCACAACTAGGCAATTCTTAAGGAATTACAATATATAATGTAACCTTTGGTGCCATTCGGAAGAGCTAAGATAGGTGTGATGGTAAGCCTTTTATTTAGCTCTTGAAAACTTTTTTCACATGCTTTAGTCCACTAAAACTTAGCTACTTTACGCATAAATCTCGTTAGTGGTACCAAGATAGAGGAGAATCCCTCAACAAACCTCCTATAATATCCTGCCGAGCCCAAAAAGCTACAGACCTCTGTTGGATTCAAAGGTCTCGACCAGGCCAATACTGCTTTAATTTTTTCTCTATTGAACTTAATATTATCGCTAATAATAACATGGCCTTGAAAAGCTATAGAACTTAACCAAAATTCATATTTAGAGAATTTAGCATATAACTTGTTGTCCTGTAGAGCTTATAATATAGCTCGCAAGTGGTCTGCATGCTCAGCTTTTGACCGTAATATATCAAGATGTCGTTAATAAACACGATTCACAAATTCATCTAAGAATGGTTTAAAAACTCAATTCATTAGATCCATAAAAGTTGCTAGGGCATTTGTAAGCCTAGAGACATGACAAGGAAAATGTTCCATACCTCATCTTAAACGTTGTCTTTTGAATATCAACATCCTTGACTCATAACTGGTGGTACTCGGATCACACTTTGATTTTTGAAAAGCATTTGGCACCCTGCTATTGTTTGAACAAGTCATCCATCCATAGGAAAAAGGTACTTATTCTTGATAGTGGCTTTAATTAGTTGTCTATAGCTGAGACATATCTGTAAGTAGCCATCTTTCTTTGAAGCAAATAGCACTGGAGCACCCCATGGAGATGTGATTGGCCTAATAAAGCCTTAATCGAGCAAGCCCTTTAGTTGTTCCTTCAATTCTCTTAGCTCTACACGAGCCATTCTATAGGGAGGAATGGATATAGGCTGCATATCAGGAAGAAAATCTATAGAAAATTGATATCCCTTTTGGTGGTGGTGGTGGGGGATCCCTGGAAGCTTATAAAGGAATACCAATGGGGATTCATTCATAATAGGGACTGTCTAAAGGTTCAATTACTAATAAAATGTATTGTCTTCCCATAATGGTAACATGCACTTGAACCTTTTCTACACTGCCCAGTATGAAGCTTACTGCATTGTGTACATAGGGTGTATATAGGGGAGTAGGTAGTCTCATGTATGCAAAACGCTCACTATCGATGGCTATCAGGTTGATCTAAACTCTACCTCGATCCTGTCTAAATATAATGATTACATCCCTAGCCTTGCATCTGTGGTGGAAGACTACCCATTGACAAATGTGTATATCGATGAAATGGAGGACTAGAATCACCCATGGCTCCCTATAAGACCCCATAGTACGAGCCCTCTTATTTTGCTCTCTGTCTCTACAGATATCCTGAATCTAATGAGAAAGGTCCTCTGCAGTTTGAGCAAAAGCATGTATGCGGGAAATATCTACACTGTCTTATAAAGATGCTATCCTACAGACTCTAATCAAATGATCCCCTACACCATCCACATAAAAATGAACTCTAACATTCATGGCACGCATAATATTTTTTTCATACTAGCCAAAAAATTGAATCTAAGACTACACTCTCTTACACCCATATCCCCCTGCCTCAACTGATAAGCTGGCCAAGACGGGCCTCTCAAACCTCCTATGGATAGTAATGGGATAGAAGTGCCTCAGAGAAATCCTCCCAGTCTTCTAGTGCGACATCAGGCCCTCAATATTTCTCCCATGCTTGTGCCACAAGATGGCGACATCACGTAATTGAAAAGAAGCCAACTACATAGCCTCAATGTTGGAGGCATGTATCACCCTCAACACTTTATACATATGGTCTATAAAGTCCTAGGATACTCAATAGGATTGGGTCCTATAAATACTGGAGGGGCCAAGTGAAGAAACTCTTGTACTTTTAAGCTTTCTGTTTGATACCTTGTGGCATTTGGTCTCACCTCTAGTTGTCTCTCATGAACAGAAACCATCTTAGTTAGTAGCTGAATAGCCTCCTTCATCCCGTGCTCCCCCAATCCTTAGTGGGGTTGGGGGCACTAGATCTCCTTGGTCAATTTGGTACTGTGGACAGTGGAGACTCCCCATGTGCCTCAATGGAGAATATATATACCTGACCTAATAAGGAAATATTGGTACCTTCTCTTGGATCCATACCTATCTCACGTTGTGCCATCTCCTAAGCGCAGGCAGCACATTAAATAAAAATAACATAGCATGATTAAAATTTCATATGTTCCTATAGCTTTGTTCTATCACACGATCTATTAAGTGAAAAAAAACATAATCATCCCTGAATGCCTCATAGCCTCCTGATTATAAGTGTGGTGCACAACATCTCCATAAGAAGGACTCTACTAGGAACGACATTGTGGACTCCTTGGGACACAACTTACTCTGGTACCATGTTCGTCACGCCCCAAAAGAAGGGGAGGCATGATTGGCACTCGATATCGTCATTGGTCGAGTAAGCCATTGAAAATGCTAGTGAAATAAACTAGGGGCCAAAAGATTGGGTAGCATAACGTCTAAAAAACTAGGCCTAGATCGCTTAGGCCATGACCTGGTCAACAATAAATCATGTATATCAAGATAGGTAAACCAAAATGATAAAGTACTAGCTAGCCGACAAGGCTGCAACAACAGAAGTACAGGCAGACACTATATATGCATGCCAATCCTGTGATTAGAGACTAAAAGGAACAAAAGGACCAACCTAAAATAACATGTCCACAATAGCCTCCAAGAGAGTCACTAACACTACTACGACTGGGCCCCCACTATACCCAATTGTACAGGGAAAATTAAGCATCCTGTGAAAGATCTAGTAAGAGGTGGAGCTTACTAACTCATAGCTGAACTGGGCTCCTCGTGGAGGGGTAAATTAGAATTCCTACCTAAACCTGCACGCACAAAATAAAATGCAGCGTCCTAAGGCAAACGGACATCTGTACGAATAAACATGTACTAGTATGTAAGGCAGGAAGTAAAACGTAAATAACTATAGTAAAAAAAGGTATAAAAGTACCACCTATAATCAAAACTAAGGTAATATTC
>JAABOM020034191.1:0-17105 GCA_011800125.2 Solanum clarkiae
CCATTGGGTCCTTCCACCCATGGTGCCTAAACCCTCTTTTAATTAATATTGCATGATTTAAAGTTGATTTTACATGTACGTCTTGTATATTGAGAAATTCACTGCACAGTGATTTTAGTTCATGAAAGTATGGTTATCTTAGTATGTTTTGAGTTTCAAATCTTGGATCTAATGTTGGAATTGAAGAGGGTTTTGATGTGAATGTCTTGGGGGTGTTGCAAAGTGTTGATTAAAGGTTTTACCACTGATTTTCCTGTATAATTTCATCTCTAAATTGCATGCTCTTTTACCCCCATTACACACCTCCAAGGTGTTTGATAAAATGTCCTGCTATGTTTTCTTGAGTAATTGAGGGTCCAAAGCATGAGATATGATATGAATGATGTTATGATGATGAAATGAGCTTACGCACATGATTATTCCTACATGAGGTATTGCATTAGAGCTTATGATGAATCCTATATAAAGTGTTGCACTAGACCATGCCCAATCCGGGGGGATAAGAGCCCGGGTAACCATTTGAGGGGTTTATACCTTGCCACCTAGGATGATTGGGGTGTGACCATCATCAACCATGTGAAAGGTTTATATCTCGCCACCTAGGATGATTGGGATGTGACCGACATCAACCATGTGAGGACTTTATACTTCACATCCTAGGATGATTGGGGTGTGACCAACATCAACCATATGAGGGGTTTATACCTCACCACCTAGGATGATTGGGGTATGACCATCATCAACCAACCAAGGTTAGAAAGCTAGCTTGGTCTCTTCTTCACATATGATATCCTATATGAGCATGATTTACTTAAGCATGTTTTACTTATGCATTGATCATACATGTCATATTTCTATATTGTGCCTATTGCCTATCATTATGCATTTTAGATTATGATGCCTATCTATTGTTGCATTGCATCCCACATACTTAGTACATTCAAACGTACTAACGCATACTCTTGGCTACATGATATCACCATGTAGGGACCGTAGATCCTATTGATTCTTCTTGTTGCTAGATGGATTGTTTAAGTTAGCCTTTGGTGAGTCCTCCATTTTAGGGACAAAGACTATTCTCTCACCCTATGTATTAAGATTCTCTTTATTTTATCGTTTACTTATGACTATGAGGGTGAGCCCAGTCATATATCTTGGCTCCTGCCATTATCTATATAATAGAGGTGTTGTTGGACAAAGCTATATATTTATGCCATGAGATGATTCTAGTATCTCTTGACTCTATGTTATGACAAGTTCTCCCTTAGTCTCTTTTTCCCTTATTTCCATTCTTCAAATGTCATTTAACTGTTCCGCAACCAAGGATATGTAATAATATACTTTGAGTCTTGTTTGGGGTTCCTTCGGGTTCCCTATTCGCCGGTCATGTCTAGGCCCTTGGCTTGGGTCGTGACGCCTATCAAAGCCATCTCCCCCATATAGAACCACCCAATCGGAGATCTACAATGCCCATCATACAAAGCTTCAAAGAGAGCCATACCAATGCTAGAGTGGTAGCTATTATTGTAAGCAAACTCAACAAGTGGAAGATGTTCATCCCAACTATCCTTAAAGTCCAAAACATAAGTTCTAAGCATACCCTCAAGAGTTTGGATAGTCTTTTCGGCTTGACCATCTGTTTGAGGATGAAAAGTCATGCTAAGCTTGACCTTGGTATCAATAACTCTTTGGAAGGACCCCCAAAGTTGAGAAGTGAATGGAGCACCACAATCCGAAATGATAGACAAGGGTACCCCATACAATTTAACCAACTCATGAATATAAAACTTGGCATAATCTTTGGCACCATAAGTTGTTCTAACCGATAGGAAGTGAGCCGAATTTGTCATCCTATCAACAATAACACAGTGGTTCCTAGTCTTTCCCAACCGAAACACAAAATCCATGTTGATCTCTTCCCACTTCCAAGTAGGAATTTCTATGTCTTGGGCTAGGCCACTCGGCCTTTGATGTTTGGCTTTCACTTGTTAGAAATTGTGACAACCGAATATGAACTTGGCAATATCTCCCTTCATACCACCCAACCAATACACCTCTCTTAAGTCTCTATACATCTTTGTGGAACCGGGGTGAATAGATAGGATGAACTATGGGCCTCTTTCAAAATCAACTCCCTCAAGTCTCCAATATTAGGCACACACAACCTACCTTGGTACCTAAGGGCACCATCTCCTCCTTGGGAGAAAACCTCCACTCTACCATACTTCACCAAAGCCTTCAACTCTAGCAAGGTGGGGTCAAGGTCTTGCTTTGACTTAACTTCCTTAGTTAGAGAAGAATTGGAATCATCAACCACTACTACACCACCATTTTCAACTTCCTTCAACCTAACCCCCAACCTATCCAACTGGTGAACTGTAGTAGCCACCTCCTTGCCACCAACATCAATATGAGCTAGACTACCCATGGACACTCTACTTAGAGCATCGGCCACAACATTAGCTTTGTTGGGATGATAATGTACACTCATGTAATAATCCTTAATGAGTTCTAACCACCTTCTTTGTCTCAAGTTATGATCTTTTTTTGTGAACACATATTGGAGACTCTTGTGCTCGGTAAACACATCAACATGAACATACAAATAGTGAAGCCAATTTTCAAAGCAAACACCACGGCCACTAATTCAAGATCATGGGTGGGATAATTTAGCCTATGTACCTTAAGTTTTCTAGAGGCATATGCTATAAACTTGCTATTTTGCGTCAAAACATACCCCAAATCAATCCTTAAGGCATCACAATAAACCATAAACCCTTCTAACCCTTCTGGTAGAGCCAAGATAGGGGCGGAGATAAGATTGTCTTTCAAAGTTTGAAAACTCTTTTCACATTCATCAGTCCAAACAAAGTTTGCGTTCTTTTGGGTCAACTTTGTCATAAGAGAAGCAATAGAAGAGAAACCATTCGCAAACCTCTGATAGTAACCCGCCAAACCTAATAAACATCTAATATTCATCGAAGTCAAGGGTTTAGGCCAATTTCTTATCACCTCTATCTTCTTAGGATCCACATTAATACCATTACCTGATACCACATGTCCTGGGAAAGCAACCTCTTTCAACCAAAATTCACACTTTTCATATTTAGCATACAACCTCTCAACCCTCAAGATTTGTAACACCACACTCAAGTGTTTCACATGTTCTTCCTCACTCCGGGAGTAAATTAATATATCATCAACAAAGACTACCACTAACATATCAAAGTAGGGTTTAAAGGCCCTATTGATGAGATCCATAAATATAGCCAGTATATTAGTCAAACCGAAAGACATTACCACAAATTCAAAATGCCCATACCTAGTTCGAAAAGCCATCTTGGGAGTATCACACTCACTCGCTCTCACTTGGTGGTATCCGGACCAAAATAATTCTTAGAAAAGTGACTAGTTCCTTGTGGTTGATCAAAAAGGTCATCAATCCTTGGTAGAGGCTACTTGTTCTTTATAGTGACTTTGTTGACTTGTCGGTAATCAATGCACATTCTAAGAGAACCATCCTTTTTCTTTACAAACAATATAGGTGCACCCAACGTGACTTGCTAGACCTTATAAAACCCTTCTCCAAAAAATTCCTTAATTGATCCTTCAAATCCTTCAACTCTTCCGGTCTATATGATAAGGGGGAATGGAAATGGGTTGTATATAGGGAAAGGGGTCTATACCAAAGTCTATTTCCCATTCAGGAGGGACACCAGGAAGCTCATCAGGAAAGACATCAAGAAACTCATTGACCACCGGAACTGGCTCAATAGGAAGGACTTTAGCTAAACATCCCTAACCCTTATAATATGGTAAATACAACCCTTAGAAATCAACTTTTGCACTTTAAGACAAGAAATAAATCTACTTGTGATTACTATGTTACGACTTTCCCACTCAAGGATGGGTTCATTAGGGAATTGGAACCTAACCTTGCGGGTTCTACAATCAATGGAAGCAGGATATGCATGTAACCAATCCATCCCCAAAATAATATCAAAATACACCATATCAAGTTCAACAAAAATCACAAGGTAAGACTTTATGAAATATGGACATGGGACAATCCCTATAGACTCTTTTAGCAATGATGGACTCACCAACAGGGGTAGACACTTTATAAGGTTCACATAATAATTTAGGACACACATGAAGCTCATTGGCAACAAAAGGAGTAACGAAAGAAAGACTGGCACCCGGATCTATCAATGCATACACATCATAATCAAAAACCTTTAATATACCAGTAACAACATTAGGCACCTCATCCACTCCTTGCCTTCCTTGGAGAGCGTAAAACCTATTTTGCCTTGGAACACCCCCTTGTTGGCCTCCCTTTTCCCTTTGACTCACATTAGCACCTTGGCCTTGAGGACAACCATATCTACCCTTGTTTTGAGCATGAGGACAATCAATAACCTTTTAACCCATCTCACCCCAAATACCATGGTTTCTGCCACACTTTTGGCACGTAAGATGGGTCGTCCCACCATTGCCACCTTGGAATCTTGGGTTAGACACCCCATCATTGGCAAATCTCTTATTAGGAGCATTGGAGGACCCTTGGCCTTGAAACTTGTGACCTTGTGAAAATCGACCACCCGTAGAACCTCAGAAACCACCTTCAAATCGAGCCCTCTTAGACTCCCCACTTCGCTTCTCTCTAAGATTTTCTCCCTCAAGTTGTTTGGCATATGTCATGAGCCAAGTTAAATCCATATCACTCACTAGCTTGGTGGTATCACACTCTTCATTAACCAAGTCAGACACTCCCAACATAAATTTGTTCATTCCAGCTCTAGGGTCGGCAACCAAAAGTGGAGCATACTTGGAAAGCTTGTTGAACTTGAGGGCATACTCCCTCATACTCATGGAACCCTGCTTGAGGTTCATAAACTCCATCATCTTAGCCTCTCTTAACTCGATAGGGAAGAATTGATTGAGGAGTATGGCTTTGAACTCCTCCCAAGGAATAATATCATCATCTTTCCTTTCCGATTTTCATTAAGTAAACCAAATTTGGGCCACACCCTTGAGTTGGGAGGCCGCTAGTTCCGCTTTCTCCTCCAAATAGACCCCCATGATAAATAGCACTTTATACACCTCATCCGAGAACTCTTTGGGATCCTCCTCCGCCTTGGACCCATGAAACTCCGAAAGATTCATCCTGGTGAAATCCCTCACCCTGGAGGCTGGAGTAGGGACATGAGGGGCTTGGGCTCCTTTGTTCATTTGGTTGGTCATACGACAGGCCAACATTGTGATGGCATCCCGGAACTCATCATGGGGTACCCCTCCATCTTAAGGAGCTTGAGGAGATGGAGGGGCCAGTTGCTCCTTGGGTATGTGGGCTGTCCTTAGTCTTCCTCTTGGTAACGGCATGATCTAGAAGAGAAAAGAGCATTCATTCTGGGGAAAGCCTTATCTTTACATCTAAAGAACGACATAGATCATGAAGAAGTAGAACATTTCCTAAAAACTCCTCATAGACTCCTATTCATAGTTGTAGCGCACTTAACAACCATGAATAAGACTTTAATCGATATGGTGTGTTGGATTTGTGAGGACCATTACAACCTAGTTCTATGATACCGACCTTGGCATGACCCAAGCCTAGGGCATACACGTGACACAGAGAATGAGAAGTCCGAAGACAACCCCAAAAAGCCTCTTGATTGTAACATGCACACATCCTTGGTTGCCGAAGTAAAATAAACATCAACAAGAGTCAAGTATAAAAAGGGAAGTAGGACTAAGGGAAATCTTTCATAAACATAGAAACATAAGAAGAGTCAATCTTGAAAGCATATACAAGCTTAGTATCCAACAAAACCTCTACTTTAGAATGGAGCGGCGGCAAGACACTTCTCGGGCTCACCCTCATAATAATACGAATCCAACATAAGGAACAAGTCTCATCGTAGCATGAAATAAAGTAGATATTGTCCTCGGAGTTGAGGAATCATCAAAAGCTTTCTTGCAGAATCAAACTAGCCATGTGGAGGAGGATGATCAAAAGGATCTCCGATCTCTGCATGGTAATATCATGTAGGCATAGAGTATGCGTTAGTACGTTTGAATGTACTAAGTATGCAGGATGCAATGTAACAAAGACATAAGCCATTATATTCAAAATGCATAATCACAATCAAAATCAATGAATATATAATCTCAATATGACATGGATGATCAGTGCTTGTAATACATACTTGGAAAACAATCAACTTGCACAATATATCATACATATGTCTAAAGAGACCTCAACCGACATAGATGAAGCAGCTACAACTTGGATCTAAGGCATGACACCCCCTCGGTGCAGGTGACCGGGCATGACACCCTCGGCAACGTGTGGTATACTTGCCAAGGTAAACCAAACATGATAATATGAACCATATGGATCCACAAGTTTAGGAAGGTAATAATATATAATCCTATGATGGCACATAGTTTAGAAACTAAAGACTTCATATAAGGACCCCTTGACTCGATCCCCTATTTTAAGCCTCAATTGATGCTAAGTCAAATCCCACGGAATACTTGAAATAATCAAACTTTAATTATAACATGAATAACTTGTAAGAGACATGATAACATGACTTGAGTAGCTTATAAACATGCTTGACTTCTAGTATTGAGCCTAACTTGAACATGAGAGTAGATAATAATCATACATGATCTCTTACTCTAATATGAATGACTCACAAGAGGTAAAAATCTTGAAATAGGGCTTAACTTGATACTTGTAAGATCATAGATACTTTTCATAAATTTAATACATTCTTGAAAGCCCTTAATCATCATGAAGTCACTTGACTTGTAAATCATGTAATAGGTCATCAACACTTGAGAATTCTTGTCATGTAATTTTATTAAACACATGGTGGGTTCAAGATACTCGTTCAAAATCATGCACCTCAAGAGTAAATTAAGAAGAGTAAACTCAATGCAAATCAAGCTACAAATATTGTAGTAAAACCCTCATCTAGGGTGTCTTAAAATCCATCTCAAAGCTCATAATAGTTCACAGTTTCATAGCTCAATAGCTGGAGAAGGGACAGACCTCGTCAACGGAGTTTTCTGTTGAGCTTTCTTTCAGAAGGCTTGGTTCCAGAAGAGTACATGATGCAGGATCATGCATATTTTCAATAGACAAAATCAATTCATGGAATTAGCTGGAATTAGATATTCATGCATAATCAATCAATACTTGATAAAACCTCAACATAATTTATGTTCATATTTCATAATAAAAGATACCCATGAGTAATACAACTTGAAATCATGCTATTTTTACACAAACAAAAGGTTGGGCTCCATGGATGAAAGGACCCATGGATGAAGACCCACATACCTTAAGCCTTGAATTTTCTCGAAATAAACTTAAATGAGACTTAAAGCTTGAGATGGGTTTTTGAGTTCAAAAATTATGCTTGAAATCCTTGAATTTGAATGAGAGATTTGATGAAGTCTTGGAGAAGTTTTAGATAGGGTTTTGTAAGTTATAGAGTTGAAAAAATGGCTAGGTATAGGAGATTTCACATTTAAATGAAGCATTGGCTATTACCCCAATGCCCTTGGGTGAAATAAGAAAACTGAAAAAAATATTACATTGGTCCGCACCCTAGGAACGAGGTGGACTAGACCTGGATCACAAAATACACTAGTCCACGCTCCAGGCGCATCCCGGCCTGGGTGCAGACATACACTAGAGATCAAAAAATTAGCAAAAATTATTTTTCGCTACGGGTTTTCTAAAAATCTGAGTTATACCCATTTCCCACTCAATTTTGCCTCCTAATCAAGGATATGAAGTCAGATTTTTGAAATCAAGCATGAAATTTGAGAAATATAAAAATTAGGATTATGGGGCATTCTGAAGTACAAGATGGGTGTTTCAAATAGAAATGGGTTATGTATCGAGAAGAAGGTTTATGACAAAACATATCTCTCTTTCGGTAGGGGCACTAGGAAGCTCATCGGAAAAAACATAAAAAAAAACCTCATTAACCACTGAAGCCAAGTCTATAGGAGGGACTTTAGACTCAGCATCTCTAACCTTTACAAGATGGTATATGTAACCCTTAGAAAACAACTCTTAAGGAACCTACCATCAATCAACGAATCATGACCTACCCACTTGAGGACATGTCACTAGGAAATTGGAACCTAACCTTGTGGGTTCTACAATCGATAGAGACATGATATGCATGTAACGAACCCATCCCAAGAATAATATCAAAATCTACCATGTCAAATTCAAAAAAATTACAAGGTAAGACTTTATGCAATATAGACATAGGACAACCCTAATAGACTCTTTTAGCAACAATAGACTCACCAATAGGGTAGACACTTCAAAGGTTTCACATAACAAGTTGGGACACACATGAAGTCTATTAGCATCAAAAGGAGTAATGAATGAAAGAGTGGCACCTGGATCCAATGAACCATACACACCAAAATTATAGATCTTCAATATACCGGTAACAACATTGGGAATCTTATCCACCCCTTGCCTCCCTTGAAGAGCATAAAAGAGATTATGATGTAGAGAACCTCCTTGTTGACCACCTTGTTCTCCTTGATCACCATGAGCACCTTATCCTTGATGACGACCATCTCTACCCTTGTTTGGACAAATCCACAATCTTGTGACCCATCTTGCCACACCTGAAGCAAGCACCCATGTTCCTCAAACCTGCACCACTATGACTCCTTCCACATTTTGTGAACTTTGGAAGAGTTATCCCACCATTGCCACCTTGAGCTCTTGGGTTCAACACCCTATCATTAGCAAGCCTTTGGCCTTGAGCATTAGATGACCCTTGAACTTGGAATTTATGGCCTTTTCGGAATTGGCCACTTTTGGCATCTTGAAATCCACCATCATAATGAGCCCTCTCAGACTCTCCACTCCCCCTCTTCCTAAGCTTCTCCCCTTCGAGTTGCTCAACATAAGTCATAAGCCGAGACAAGTCTATATCTCCAATGAGCATGGTAGTGTGGCATTCTTCATTGATCAAGTTGGACATTCTCGAAATGAACTTATGCATCTTGCCCTTGGATTGGTGACTAAGTAAGGAGCACACTTAGAGAAGTTGTTGAATTCAAGCGAATATGCCTTAGAACTCATAGAACCTTGCTTGAGGTTCATAAACTCTGTCATCAGTGCCTCCCTTAGCTCCATGAGAGAGAAATGGTTTAGGAAGGCGGCCTTGAACTCTTCCCAAGAAATAAGCTCTTCATTCACTCTCTCCCTCTTCCATTGAACAAACTAATATTGAGCAAGGCCCTTTAGTTAATAGGCCACTAGTTATTCTTTCTCCTTCGAACTTACCCTCATAATATCAAAAACTTTATACACCTCATCGATGAATTCTTGGGGGTCTTCTTCAACTTTGGATCTATAGAACTCTGAAGGATTCATTCTTGTGAACTCCTCACCCTTGAGGCAGGGGTAAGAGCATAAGGAGCTTGAACTCCTTGGTTAGACACATCCCTTGCCAATAAGGTGACCATATTTCAATACTCGGCATAAGTGACCCCTTCTTTTCCTTGGGGGAGTTGTGGAGCCGTAGGGGTTGGTTCACCCTCGAGAGTAGAAGACCTTTGTGCTGCTCTTCTTCAAGGCATGGTCTAAAATAGTAAACAATCACCTATTAGGAATAGGAAGTCTCAATTTAACTCCCAAAGCATGACATATAATATGAAGAAGTGAATCATTCCTAAAATGCCTCATAGCCTTTTATTCATAGTTGTGGTGTGCTTAACAAGCATGAACAAGACTCTACTTGACATGGTGTGTTAGATTTTAAAGGATCATTTAGAAACCTAATTCTCTAATACCAAGCTTTGTCACAACCAAAGCCTAGGGCCTAGGTTTGATACACGAATGGAGGATCCGAAGGAATCTAAAACAAGCCTCTTAAGCATACATGGCACATCTTTGGTTGTGAAATCAAAATTAAAAAACTAGCATATAATTCTAGGTCAAATAGGACTATGGACTCACGCTATGGGGATGTTGTAGAGAAGAGGATTAGCATGAATGACATAGCAAATAAAGTCTAAGGAGCGGGTAAGTATAACCCTCGCTATGGGGGCAATAGGGACTTAGGACTTCCATCTCATCTATACAACTAACAACCAACACATAGGAGGGAATAAGGAACTAAGGGAAGTCTTCAATAATACATAGACATAACAAGAGTCGAGTTTATAACATACAAATCTATATATAAAAGCACCTCTAATTCGAATGGAACGGGGGCCAAGACATCTCCCAGGCTCACCCTCAAAGATAAATATCCATAATAGACAAGTCTTAATAAAGTTTAAAAGTAAGTGGATATTTTCCCTGAAATAGAGGACTCACCAAGCAAGCTTCAATCAGTCCGCTTAGCTATGTAGAAGAGAAGGATGAATAGGAGCTCCAGTTTTTATATGGTTAGACCATGTAGGAAAATATATACGTTAGTACTTCGAATGTACTAAGTATGAGGGTACAAATGCAACAAGGAACATAAGCAATAACTAAATAATATGTATAATCATAATGAATGAATATAGGCTCAATATGTCATGAATGTCAATAGCTTAGTTAAAAATGCATAAAGAATCATCAAATCACATGACTTCATATGCATAATGGGAAGGGACCATAACCAACATATAAGACTAAGTGAGATCCTACTTGGAATTTTGATGCTTACTCTACACAAAAGTAGGAATGATCTACTTTGCCAAGGTAAACCAAACACTCACCTTACGGCATAGCCTTTTTGGGAAGTGCCCATATACCCTTTACCTTATGGCATGACTTTATTGGTAGGTGTCATGAATCATCTTTACCTTATGACAATGAATTTTTTTGTAGGTACTAGTCCATATAGGGAATCAATAGCATGAACTTATAATGGCACATCATTTAGGGACAATGGGAGACTATCAAGGTCCTCCCGATTCTAGGCCACAATCCCACGGAATACTTGAAACATAGTCATATTAATCATAGTCTCAAAATATCATAATTTAGTTCTTGAAGTAGCTCATTAAGTCATCGCTTATAAAATCTAATATAAGTCTTTACGTCATTCTTTATATTCATATCATGCTCGTGAGCTCATGGCATACTTGTTTTCCCTCATAATAGTCTCAACATTCATAACATACGTATTTTCCCATAAGGGATTTATCATATAAGAATTTTTATATGTATTTTTAATCAAATCATAGTGGGTACATGTACATAATCTTAAAATCATGTAATTTAAGAGTAAATGACATGAGAGAAGTAAAATATGATCATTTGAGCATTATTCAAAACAACCCACCAAAAGCTTAATTAGACTTGGCGTGTGCATTCATCAAACCCTCATTAAAATCATAAATTTCATATGGCATTTCATTGCATATGAAATACAAGGATAAACATCATAAAATATTTCATAATATCATCATATAAAAGAGTTACAAAATTTCCATAAATTTTCACAACCTAAAAATAGATGAGAAAGAGGAATGACTGAGCTTTATGGAGGAAAAGTCTCCAAAAATCAAAACTTACATACCTTCGTGTGCTTTAATGGAAGAAATTTGACTTTAGAAGTGGAGAAATCTGAAACCCTACCTTGGCCTCTTCTCTTGAAAGCCTTGAAGAGCTTGGGAGTATTTTGGGAGGGATTTAGACTTACGATATTTAAGAATGAGTTGAAATAGAGTCGTTTAGGGTTATTTTAAGGCTGATAACAGGACTTTTGGGGGTTAAAATGATGTGGTATCGGCATATCATAATAGGAAAGGTCGAATTTGCCGCTTATAAAATTCTATCAGGCAGGACCACGAGACCTCGATTACCTGTTGTGGTCCAGTCTATGGGTCATAGATGGGGTCTCATTGGTAGCATTTTGAATCCTCAAAGATTTTCTCTGAATCTCAACCCACAATGGACTTATGGTCTGTAAATCAAGGTACAGGCCATTTGGTATCTTGTACTTCAAATTCCAGAAACTAATATTTTTGCCGAGTTTGACCATTATTTCATGAGCATGAGTTACATCCCATGGAATAGTTACAGTCCGTAGTCACCCTTATAAAAGTTATTGATACTTAGAGTATTCCAGAATCCTTTTCTTAGGCACTTTTGTATTCTTCCAACATGTGGGGCCTTACAAAACTATCCTACTTATGATTTAGAGTTGGTTAAAGTGGTATTTATGTGGAAGTTGTGGTGCACTATGAGATCTTTAACGACCACCAGAGTGTCAAATACATCTTTTCTCAGCCTAATTTGAATACGAGATAGAGTAGGCGGTTGGAGTTGCTTAAAGACTATGACATCTCCATTCTATATCACCTGGCTAAGGCAAATGTGGTGGCAGATGCTTTGATCCAAAATGCCTCTAATATGGGTAGTTTGATATTCTTAAGGGAGGAGGAGAGGCTCTTAGCTTTGGAGGTTTAGTCGCTTGCTAGACAACTAGTTCAGTTGGATATTTCTCCTCCTTAGAGTACTTTAGCTTTTGTTTAGGCTAGATCTTCATTGATTGATTAGATATGTGATCGCCAATTTTAGGATGCTAGATTATGTATGATTCATGATAAAGTGTTGAGGGGTAAACTCGAAGTGGCTACTATTGATTCTGAGAGTGTTTGAGGATAAATGGTAGAGTTTGTATGCCTAATGTATGAGGTTGGGTGAGTTTGATATTGGAGGAAGCTCATTGTGCTAGATATTCCATCCATCATAGAGTGGCAAAGATGTACCATGATCTAATACAACATTATTGGTTGTTCGAGATGAGGAGAGACATGACTGAATTTGTGGCAAAGCATTTAACTGCCAATAAGTCAAGTATGAGCACCACTGGCTGTGAAAGGGCTTGTGAAGGCTACCTTAGAACAAAAAAGGGATTGTCCAGTGGAAGGTCACACTAGGAGCCACTTCACTGGCCATGGTGCACACCACGCCACGTGAAGAGCTTCCACGGTAAGCTCCTAGCCATGAATCAGTAGCCCTTTCACTCCATGGAGGGAACCACGAGCTATGGTGCATTTCACAACTCGTGAAGTTCCCTTCATCAAGGTGCTTAGGTGACTTTTCAAGGTCCATTTAATTGGGGCTATTCCTTTAACATTCCAAATCAATTCCTAAGATATTCATATCACTCCATGCACTCCATAACACTTAGCTTCTCATTCACTCACTCAAACGTTTTAGAATTTTCCTTTCAAGCTCTAGTTGAAGGATCTCTGTGAAACATTCAATCCAAATAAAAAATACCTTAAAGCCTTCAGTACAAGCTTAGGTATGTGATTTATGGTCATTGTGGAGATCTTACACCAGGCCAAGTCCAAAAGAACTCCATAGCTAAGTTATTCATATGAATTGGTATAAGGGTTAACTTCAAATGATTATATTTCATTGAACAAAGCTAATCAGGTGATCCATGAACTATCAAATTGAAGTCATTTGAATTATCCTTCCAACTTCTTTGACGAAATGGATGCTGTAGGACAGGTTGGGAAGGAGGGACTTCGCTAAAGATGGTCTGTCCGTGCGCGAGGTCCTTCCAACGCACCTAGTTTCACCTAATTCTGAGTTCAGAACAAGAAGTTATGTTCGTTTTCGCAAAATCTGTCACTGAAATGTCAATGGGCTTTCACGAAACGTGAAAAGCTTCACGACTAGTGAATTCATCCGTGGTATTTTCATAACAACCTATATGTATTTCATAACACCTCATTAAATTCTAACACTTAGTTTCTAGAATCAAAACTCTCAAAATGCTCTCCAAGTCTCATTTCAAGATTCAAGCTAGGATTTAATTGGGGTTTCAATTTTAAGCTAAATTATTCTCAAATTCACCTTCCTAAGCAATGTATGTGGTATTTATTCATGATTCCCCTCCAATCATGAAGAGCCAATTCCTAATTTCCTAGTTCCATGAATTATAAGTACAATTTTGCAAATGGGTATGTTAAATAAGTTTTCATTTGTTGAAATTGAACTATGGGATGAACTTAATTAATGATTTTATAATGAAGTAAATCTTGTTATGATAATTTCCATGAATTTTGTGAGAATCTAAAAATGCATTTCCCTTTATCTATGAACTTATGCATGGGTAAATTAAAGTAGGTTTTAATTATTGATTTCTTCATGGATTTCATATGATCTCTTCCTATTATGTTGATTTATTTATGAATTCTAATTGTCCAAATGCTATTCCTTCATCCCTTGTGACACATATGTGCCTGAACAAGTATTTTCATGAGATTTATGATGTGAATTATTATACAATTATGAGTATCACTATGATTTCAAGCAAGTATTGTTATGATATGATATGTGATCACATAATGCCTATGATATGCTTTAATAAATTATGGATGAGCATTGACCAACATGTACAAGTATGAATGATCTATTCCTATGCATGTATTCATAAAGTGAAGTATGATTTGTCTTCTAAGCCCAAATATGTATGACTACGATATGATTTGGCTCTTATGCTTAAGTATGCATGATTATGATTTGAAAAGGATTATGATCCTATTTCAAGCATGTATATATATATATATGTATTCCCATGGGATATTAACTTAGAACAAAGAGGACCTTGAGAATTGATTCTCATCCCCTTAGTTGAGGCATGTCCTATTAGAGGTAAATCTCATTGTCCTATATATATGCCACCGTAGCATAAAGGATCACTCATTAGATGAGTTTGAATCCTTAGAGGGATCATTCGTTAGATGAGGCTTGATTCCCTAGATCGACCACCCATTAGTAGAGGCTTGGTCAATTATGTAGCATCCACTGAGGCATCATGAATGTTCACCTTGGCAAGTGAATTCCCCTTTTCTCTGGTGTAGGGGTGATATCGAGATCCCATGTAATAGCTCGCATGGTCTTACATATTGGTTGAGGTCTCATCCTTATTATGTTTATAGATTATGAGATTCATGCATCATGATTTAAGACATCTTAATATAGTATTCTTTTTTATATAATCTCTTTTATATATATATGTGCACTTGTCATCTAACATTGAAATGCAGGTTTACCATGATCATATGAATTGCATTCCCGCATACCTAGTACATTCAAACGTACTATTACATACTTTTTGCCTACATGATCTAACTATATAGGGGGCAGAGTCGTACCTCATCTACTTCTTCGTTGCTAAGTTCGCTGTGGAAGTTTAGTTGTGGTGAGTCCTTTATTCCAATGATGAGACCCACCTTCTATCCATCTATAACTATGTTATGATTTACTTATGTCTTACATTTTGAGGGTGATCCCGGGACATATCTTGGCCATCATCCTATCTATGATTTAAAGGTATTATTGGACGTCATGTAAACTATATTTACGAGCTTGTTATGTTTGATTCTTGTGGAGGCTATGCTTATGTCTTATGTTATGTTGATATTATGATATGATGAAGAGATGTGGAAAGTCCTAAATCCCAACTCCCATAGCGTGAGTCATATGATCCCACCCCTTAGGACTTTCTTATCGATGTTGAATGTGTGATGATAAGTCCCATGCTCCCTATCCTTATAGCTTGAGTCCTAAATTCTCGTCTCTTAGACTTGTATGCTATAATTGTTTGCTAATGAGTCCGATGCCCCTTACCCCATATCTTGAGTCATGTACTCCTATCCCTTAGTATTACTTACTAATGATTGAATTGCGCTTCCAAATTGATGATGTGTGAATAGATGGTATGAGGCTTGTTTGGGAGCTTTCGGGTTCTCATTCGCCATGTCATTCCTACGCCCTAGGCTTAGGTCGTGACAAAGGATTGACCACTCCGAATGTGCATAGATTATCGCCAACTCAACAATGTTACCATCAAGAATAAATACCCATTCCTAAGGATTGATAACCTATTTGATCAACTACTAGAGGCTAAGTATTTTTCCAAGATGGATTTGAGGTCCGGATATCATCAATTGAGAGTAAGGGAATGTGATATTCCAAAGTTGGTATCTCAGACAAGATATGGGCATTTTGAGTTTGAAGTGATTTCCTTTGGTTTGACCAATGCACTAGCTATCTTTATGGACCTTATAAATAGGGTGTTCAAGCCCTACCTTGACATGTTTGTGGTGGTCTTCATTGACACCATTTTGTTCTACCCACGGGATGAAGAGAATGGCAAAAAGCACTTAAAGGTGTCTTACAAACTTTGAGGGATGAGAAGTTGTTTGCTAAATTCGACAAATGCGAGTTTTGGTTGAAAGAGATTACAGTTCTTGGACATGCTGTGTCGAGTGAAGGAATAAGAGCCTGTTTGGATTAGCTGAAAAATAATGACTTTTAAAAAGTTCTTCAAAAGCACTTTTTAAAGTACTAAAACTTATTTTAAAAATAAGCAGTTACTGTTTGGATAAAAGTGCTTAAGTCAAAAAAAATTGTTAATATGTTTCAACATTTTTTTAAATCAAAATGTTTGAAATACCCTTAAACTGTTACACATTATAAAATGTTAATTATTCCTCTAATTTTTTTTCTAAATTGGATTAAATTAGAATTAATTTATTTTAATTCATCTTCAATATAAATTGATTATATAAGTTAATTTATATGTCTACGTTATCTTAAATTTTTAAAATGATATATTTAGTAAAATACATGAAATATTTGAGTATTTTTTTTAATTATATTTGTAATAAGTAATGGCTATATTTCTTCTTAGTAAGAAAAGAACAAACTAAGGAGAAAATAATTTAGAAGAAAAAAAAGAAAGAAAGAACAAGAAAAAGAAGCAAATATGAAAGAAAAGAACAAACAGAAAGAAGGGAAAAGATGGAACAAAGGACGAGCAAGAAGAAAAAAAGAAAGAGTAAAATTTTTTTAAAAAAGAAGAAAGAACAAAATAGAAAAAAAAAAAGAGCAAAATAATATAGAAATTATAAACAATCATTACGGATAAAAAGGTAAATTTGTTGGTCAAACACAAATAACCTTTAAGCTAAACAAAAGTAGGAGGGAACAAATTTTTAACTTTTGTCTTATTTTAAGCTACTAGTTTATCGACACACGTATGAGTGTGATATGTATATGACATATCAGGATATATTTA
>JAABOM020034201.1:0-17105 GCA_011800125.2 Solanum clarkiae
AGAACAAGTATCCTCTTCCAAGAATTGATGACTTATTCGACCAACTTCAGGGTGCTACCTGTTTTTCCAAGATAGATTTTATATCCGGGTATCATCAAATTAAAAGTTAGAGACGAAGAAATTACTAAGATATCTTTCTGAACCAGATAGGGTCATTATGAGTTTTTGGTCATGTCCTTTGGGCTAACAAATGCACCAGCAACTTTCATGGATCTTATGAACAGGGTGTTGAGGTCGTACCTAGATATGTTTGTTATTGTATTCATAAATGACATCCTAATCTACTCCCGTAATAAGGAGGAGGATGCGGACCATCTTAGAGTCATCCTTTAGACCTTTAAGAATCAACAGTTATGCGTTAGGTTTTCTAAGTGTGAGCTCTGGTTGGAGTCTACGGCATTTTGGGGGTACATTGTGTCTGGTGAGGGTATCCAGGTTGATTCTCAAAAGATTGAGGCAGTGGAAAAATGTCCAAGGCCTACAACTCCCACAGAGATAAGGAGTTTTTTGGGTTGGTGGAGTACTACAGATGGTTTGTAGAAGGTTTTTCTACTATTTCAGCTCCCTTAACTAAGTTGACTCAAAAAAAGACTAAGTTCAAGTGGTCAGAAGCTTGTGAAAAGAGCTTCCAAATGTTGAAGACTAGGCCGACTACAACCCTAGTCTTATGCCTACCAGATGGAGTTGATAATGTGGTTTATTGTGATGCTTCCAAGCTTGGCTTAGGTTGTGTGTTAATGCAGAGAGGCAAGATGATATCCTATGCCTACAGGTAGCTTAAGATTCATAAAAAGAATTACCCAACTCCTATTCTTGAGCTAGCTGCAGTGGTGTTTGCTCTAAAAATCTAGAGACACTATCTTTATAATGGACACGTGGATGTATTCACAGACCACAAGAGTTTGCAGTATGTGTTTGGCCAAAAGGAATTGAATTTGAGACAGAAAAGGTGGTTGGAGTTGCTGAAGACTATGATATAAGTATCCTCTATCATCTAGGTAAAGCTAATGTGGATGTTGATGTTATTGAGGATGAAAAGAAAGAGTTAGCTAAGGAGGTTCACAGACTAGCCTGTTTGGGGTGCAGATTGAGGATTTTGACGAAGGTGGGGCCTTTGCAAGAAATGGGTCAGAGTCATATTTGGTGGTAGAAGTGAAAGAAAAGCAAGATAAAGATCCCATCCTTCTCCAATTGAATAAAGATGTCTAGAAGCATAAAGTATTAGTGTTCTCAAAAGGGGGAGATAGTGTCTTGAGATACCATGGCAGGTTAAGTGTTTCAAATGTTGACGGCCTTAGAGATAGAAACTTGTCTGAGGCTCATAATGCCAGATACTCTATCCACCCTGGTGTAACAAAGATGTATAAAAATTTGGGAGAAATCTATTAGTGGGGTAGTATGATGAAGGACATTGTAGAGTTTGTGTCAAGATGCCCAAATTGCCAGCAAGTTAAGGTTGAGCACAAAAGGCCTTGTGGTGTAGCCTAGAACATAGAGATTCTGGAATGGAAATGAAAGATGACTAACATGGACTTCGTAAAAGGTTTACCTTGATCCCGTAGACAACATGATTTGATATGGGTCATAGTAGACAGAATGACCAAGTCTGCGCACTTCCTACCTGTCAAGAAGACTGATGCAGCTGACAACTATGCCAGACTCTATTTAAAGGAGATTATTAGGTTGCACAGGGTCCCTATATCTATTATTTCAGACAAAGGAGCTCAATTTATAGCACAGTTCTAGAAGTACTTACAGAAAGGGCTTGGTACGAAGATAAATCTTAGCACAACTTTCCATCCGCATACAGATGGACAAGCAAAGCGTACTATATAGACCCTAGAGGATAAGTTGAGAGCTTGCGTGATACACTTTAAAGGTAATTGGGATGATCATTTTCCTTTGATTGAGTTTTCTTATAATAATAGTTTTCAGGACAACATATAGATGGCACCATATGAGGATCTTTATGTGAGAAGGTGTAGATCACCCATAGGATGGTTTGAAGTTGGTGAGGTAAGGTTGATAGGACCTAATCTAGTCCATCAGGCTATGAAAAAAGTGAAAGTCATCAAAGAGCGGCTCAAGATAGTTCAGAGCAGACAAAAGTCTTACAAAGATGTTAGAAGAAGGAATTTGGAGTTTGAGATAGGTGATTGGGTGTACTTGAAGGTATCTCCCATGAAGGGTGGTATGAGATTCGAGAAGAAGGGGAAGCTCAACCCATAATATATTGGGTCATATTAGATTCTGAGAAGAGTGGGTAGTGTTGTTTACAAGTTGGAGTTACTAGCAGAGTTAAGTGCTATACATTCGATGTTTTATATTTCCATGCTTAAGAAGTTCTTGAGAGATCCCTCTCTACTTGTACTAGTTGAAATTGTTGGGATTAAGGACAACTTTTCTTATAAAGAGATTCCAGTGCAAATATTAGACCGACAAGTTCGTAAATTGAGGATCGAGGAGATTGCTTAGGTGAAGGTTCTGTGGAGGAACCAATTCGTGAAGGAAGCCACATGGGAGGCCGAGGAAGATATGAAGGCCAAGTATCCACACTTTTTCGTTGGCCTTAATGAGGATTTTTAAGGTAAACTTTCATCTTTTCGCCTCGAGAATTAATATTTATTAAGTTAGAAAATCTTGTGGTTTGAGATAGTTTTGTTTGTAGCTTTATCATTCGAGGACGAACGATCCCAAGGGGGAGATATTATGATACCTCATGAAATGACAAAAATACTCTTAGAATTGACCTTACGCATAACCTGTCTTCCCTTGCCCCATTTACAAATTTGAGACGGAATTTGTGATCAGTGTGAAAAATTGAGTCGAAAAATGGTCTTGACTCGACCAAAACTCAAAAAAATGTGAAGCATTTTTCTTCAAGAAAGCTCAAAACAGTGGGGTTTCTATGCCCCTTTTGTGATGCGAAGTAGACGTGGAACCACACTTTGTTATTTTTTGAATTTTGATAAAAAGTGAGAATTTACGAAAATGTGATAAATAACACTGGTGCGCGTCGCGCACTAGTGTACTTCCAGAGCAGTTTTGTTCTTTTAATGGGAAGGGAAAATTCTGACCTTTTCCACCCTATATTCTAAACTAGTCCATTTTAAATCATATTTAGTCCCTAAAACGTGACTTTCTTTACTCGTTCTATAAAAACAAGCAAACTCTTTCAAGAACTTACGCTCAAGAATTCAAGAAACGATAGTAGGGCTTAAGGATTTCGCCAACTCTCTAAGAAATTCCTTCCAAGGTATGTAAGGTCACTCAATCTACCTAACCTGAATTTCTTCATCTATTCATTAATTTCTAATAGGATTTTAAATCATAACCTAGGGTTTCAAGAAAACAAATTAAAGAATCTCAAGAAAGGATTTCTTGACTCTTCTTCTCCTTCAAGAATTATGGTTCTTTATCAAGAAATCTAAAGAGTCTAACTAAAGAATTCAAGAATCAAAGATAATTCTTTCAATCAATGTATTTCCACTCTTTCACTTTAAAAGAACTGCAAAGATTGAGGATTTTCTCCAAGAAAGAGAAGAGAAGATCGCAAACTTTTCCCAAACTTCGACCAATTATTTCTCTCTCAATTTTGATCAGATTTGAGTGATTCAAAAGGCTAAATTGTATATTTTTTTGAGATGAACACTGTGGGAGTTTGAGAAATTAATTTTGGTGCACCTTTTGAGGTAAAATTCGGGATCTTTCTGCTGCATTTTTAATATATTTTTCAAAAAATTTAACATACGATTTCTTCCTCATATTATCTCCGTTTTTGAATTGGTTTTCGCCATTAAATGCCTTATCACTTGGGAAACATTTTCATATAAGAGTTTCTGGATTCCGGCAATATTTTTTGGGCAGCGAAATTTTTAGACCGTTTTACCCTTTTCACCCGAATTAATTGATTTTAGTGTTGTTAAATTTATTATATAATTATCATGCTATATTTGAATATATTTTGGTGACTTGGAGTGTCATAGAAAGAGAAAAGCTTTTGAATCAACGTGATTCGAGACTTTATATAAGGCAAGTGAATTTCTTAACCTTTGTTAAGTATATAGAATCTTGTGCTTCTTGTGTGAGGTTTTAAGATTGATATATATAGGTTTTGATTGAGATATTTTGAATGGGGTAATTATCCTATGTTGGTTTTTGACTTGTGAATTAATGATGGAGGTTTATTACATGCGAAATAGTGACTATTTGTTATTGATATCGAAAGGATACTTACTTTTAGATGTGAATGTTGTTAAGGTTGTGATGGTATTGAGATTGAGGATAGGGCAACATATATGTTATTGAGCTACCCATTCTTGATTTTGAGACATATGAATTTGTATGAGCATCTTACGTATTTTATTTCCATGAACATGATTATTGTGCATTTGCTATGTATTTGTTGGATGATCCAAGAAAAAAATAAAAAAGCCGAAGGGATATCGTTTTGGCTAGTGAAAAAAAAGAATGAGAATTAAAGAGGATGTTCCAAATTTGAGGGTCGTGTCGCACGCCGCGACGGAGGCTATGATTCAAGGGACATGTGCATGTCGCGACCAATACTATGATTCGAGGGTCGTGTCTCACGCTGCGACAAATACATGGTCCATATATGGGCCCCATGGGTTCTGACTGAGGCATATTTATGATCATCAGATGTGTATCACTAGGACAGACATGCATTATTCTATGTGACATTACATTGCATTGCATTGCATTACATCTCATTATTATTTATAAACGTGTGAGTGCTTTGTGAAACTTGTGATAAATGCACTTGATCCCTAGTGTTGTTGATATATAATAGTTGGTGTGGTTATTGAGTATCTGTTATGTACATTGTGAACTGTTATGCTGGACTAATTTTATGTAGGTTGTAGTTGTGGGAGTGTGGTTGGAGTGTTTGGGGTACTGGTATTCTATACTACATAATTTTGTGTTTAGCAATTCACTTGCTGAGTACCGTGTGTTTGGTGCTCACCCCCTTGCTACAACAACTTTGTAGGTTGCTAGCCCGGATTGTCGTGATATTCTCTATTTTCCCTTGTTTGAGGCTTCCTGTGGAGATTGCGAGAGCTAGCTGTTTTCCACCCTAGCTGGCTTCTTACTTCTATTCTATGATTTTGTTCTATTCTAGAGACAATATCATTTGATACTTGTGTTTTCTTTCGAATCTATTGTAATACATTAGAAGCTTGTGCACGTGACAATCATGTTCTGGGAGATTTTTATTAAGTTGACTCATTATCCGTAATTGAACTTTTATTTTTATTATAATTCTGCATTTTTTAATATTATAGTCGAGTTGTAGGCTGACTTTTCTTGGTGGGATAAGACGAGCGCCATCACGCCTGAATTTTGGGTCATGACAGATGACCCATTTGGGATGGATCTACTACCATAGTTATTCATCCCCTACCTCGACAAAGTACGGGACGACTCTGGCATAGTGGGCAAGATGTTGTATCACCACGAAGCTCATAGTGGGGGTTGTCGGTTAGAGAAACTCCCCAAGATAATAAACTAAGTTTGACTTATCAGTTTTTAGCATGTTATTTTCAGCATACAAGTCTTGTAATTATTGTTACTGCCCTTATATATTTGATTATGCCTTTTGAGATGCATTATGATGTCCCCATTAAATGTTTTGGCCATTTTACATACCTTAGATTCCACCTACTGATGTCTATAGGACCTGCATTGTTTTATGATGCAGACGCAGGTGATCAAGTTCCTCAACAACCGCTTTGTTGAGAACGTGCTAGCTTCCAGACAGTGGTGAGGCCTCTTTTCAGTCCGAGGCTCTTTGGTTCATGTTATGCTATTTCAATATTTGCTTTTAATTCCAGCTACTTGGGACGTCTCAGTAGCCCTTTTAGACAGTTTAGTAGAGGTTCCATAGACCACGTGTTAGTATTTTAGTTTCTAGTATTCAACTTATGCAGACAATTTTAGATCATCTTATTGCTTTTATGTTTTTTCCACTATTATGGGTCTTCCGCTGAGTCAGTAGCCAAGCCAAGTGGTTCGCTTAGGGAATAAAAATGGTTTCCAAGTACTAGCCACGCCGAGGGTGTAGGCACGAGGCGTGACAACAATTATACTGTAATTACAAGTGTGATGTTTGATTTCACAAGTGCAATAACAAGATTATATTAAATTTTTTTTAAAAAAATTAATTATTTAAAGTTAGAAATTTATTAGAAATAAGGATATTTATAAATATATTAAATTAAATATTTATGCGATATATTGTCTTTTAAAAAATATAATAATTAGTAAAGACATCTTCTTAACTAGTATTATAAAAAATATTAATTTTTATTTTTGAACTGGTATATTTTAATTGTATTAATCATAAAAATTAAAAATACAGGTTTTATACGAACATATGAAATGCAATGTTTGACAATAATATAAATATTATATATATTATGTCATAACAAGATTAGTAAAATATTTGACAAAAAGGTATCTTTCAAATCTAAGTAAAAAATAAATGGTCTGTAATGCAAAATAAAAAATAAGTTTAATTTAAAAATCTATCAAATCTATCAAGTCGTATACATACTACCAACACAAATGAATTCTAAATTTAAAAAAATAATAATATAATACTCTTATGTCAAATTTCAACATAACGTACATAAATATGATTGTAAAGAAAATGTAATTTTATAACTTTATTTAACAATGAATTCAACTTTAATTTAAAAATTATAGTAATAAAATTATACTAATGGAAAAGAAAATGTAGAACAAATAAATAAAAAACATAATGTAAAAAACTGCATGGAATTACATGAAAAAAAGGTTGAGAATAAGAATGAAATTTAAAAAAATATATATTTTAAAGAAATATTAAAATAAACAAAATAAAATACTTTTAAACTATAAAAATAAAAAATAAATTCAAATACAACAACAACATACTCAGTTGAATCTCACAAGTGGGGTCTGGAGAGAGTGTGATATACGTAGACCTTACCGCTATCTCATAGAAGTAGAAAGTCTGTTTCTCATAAACACTCATCTCAAACCCAAAAGCAGAGAAAAAATAAATTCAAATAAAAAGTAAAAATAGAAATAAAAGAAAAAAATCTAAAAGTGATCAACTTATAACTGCATCATGCAATTGTCTACAATTCATATAATCTCCCTATGAATTGGAGACTGCAATACATCCTATTAATTACACTCAATTATCTGCTGACTAAGTAATTACCTATCTAATCAAATAGATTCGACAATGTAATCACACCTAATCCAATTACCATAGTGGCTTTTCAAACAGGTCCTCAAAAATATTTTTATATATTTAACATAACTTTAATTTAGCATCACAAAATTAAAAAAAAATATTTTATTTTATTAATTATATACTTAACCACATCAAATTATTGTTTTGAAACGAAGGAGGTTGATTTTTTAAAATTATTATTATTATTATTTGTGTACGTCTGATTTAAACGTGGAAAACTAGTACAATGTTTATTTGGGCAAACTGGTCCCTTAATCATGGCACAGAAAAAAAAAATAACAATCCACATAGATTTTTATTTTTATTTTTATTATTATTATTATTATTATTTTTATTTATTATTATTATTATTATTATTATTATTATTATTATTATTAATTAATTAATTAATTAATTAATTATTATATGTGTAGACCAATGGTGGTAGGTGGAGATATATCACGGCCATGTTTAGACCAATGGTGGTAGGTGGGGAGGCTAGTAGATACTTTGAAACCTAAAAATATTGAAATTTCTCCTTACAGATATTTTTAAACTCTTTAACTTTTATATTCTAAATTTAAATAATAAATATTTCATCAGAATCTGCCAGTACGGAAAGGCTCCGAAGCTTGCTGGAAATTTGCAGAATACTATAACAGACTGTAGCATTATTGCAGCAGTACTGTAGCAACGGGCAAAAATGGTCGGCACTGTAGCAAACGGTTAGAAACGGTCGTTATTGTAGCAACGGCTACAGGTACTGTAGCAATGACCACTTTCATTGTAGCAATGGCCGAATTCACTGTAGCAACGACCTTGAAAACTTGTATATATAGAAAGGCTATTTTCATTTCTTAGGCATCCAACACATCCATAAATCTTGTATTCACAAGCAATTGTATAGCATTCTCAAAGGCAATAAAAGTCAACTTCCCTCAAAGCTTTCTTTGTTTGCAAACCCAACGTTCCCTTAGTGCGATCTTAGGCAACAAGGCTTACTAGCGTTTGCCATAACAAGTAAATTCCGCATGCAAATCGACTAGCGCCGCACGACACTTACCTTCAGTTCTAAGTTTGTAACAAAGTGGTATTAGAGCAGGTTCTAAGGAGAAACAATGGCCAGCGAGAGAGAAGTTTTTGCAGCTAGCACCACAAGAGTCTTTGTGAATATCACCAGGAGATCCAAGAGCAAGAAGACCACCAAGAAGGTAGAGAAATTGCCAGTCGAACCCACACCAAGCGATACTGCCAACCTTCCAACATCAGAAGTGAGCGATTGGGAGCGAGAGGAGCTACCCAAATACATCACTCCAAAATTGGATTTGGCTACCGGAGTAGGGATTGCCCATAGAACCGTCGAAGTATTGGGCCATCGCTTTGATGAGATCGAAGGCAAAGTCAACCGCTTGGAGGAATTCACTCCGGATGAAAATGATTGCATTCGCAAAGACGTCGAGGAGCAGCGGGAAGCACAAAAAGGAATGCAGACTTCCTTAGAGAACAGGATCGGATCCCTGGAGGAAACACACGTGAGCAAGCCAGAAGTTAGCCAGCTCATAAGCCTAGTGGAAACTTTGAGCACCAAAGTAAAGAAGCTCGAAGAGACCATTCAATAGGGCAGATATGCTGCCCCGGTCATAGAGCGGGAGGCAAGGCTTGAAGCACCCAAACCGCGGACCTTCTAAGGTATCCGAGATGCCCAGGAGGTGGAGAATTTCTTATGGAACCTAGAAAATTATTTCAAGTGCAACAGAATCACTTCTGACGACATGAGGATCAACGTGGCCGTTATGTACCTGACCAAGACAGCCATGCTGTGGTGGAGACGGAAGGCCGCTGAGATAAACAAGGGACTTTGCATGATCAGCACATGGGATCAGTTCAAAGCAGAGTTCAAACTGACGTTTTTTCCCAGCAATGTCATCAATGAAGCCATGAAGAATTGTGGGAACTGAGGCAGACAGGTTCTGTGAAAACCAACATAAAAGAATTCACAACCCTGACACTTCAAATCTCCGATCTCACTGAAAGAGAACTATAGTTCAACTTCATGGATAGCTTACAAAGCTGGGCAAAGGTGGAGCTCGAGCTCTGACATGTTACCACCTTCAGCGAGGTCATCGTCTAGGCAAAAAGCTTGAATGATTTCAGGCAAGACAGACCTAAGCCGAGGGAAACCATAAACAATCCTGTCAAGTGCAGAGGAGACAGCTCCGAGGGCAAAGTGGTTCCCCCACCAAGGAGGTCAGGCCGTCAGGCCTACACCGATAAGGCGAACCAGCAACGCAAGGAGTCGAGTTGCCACATTTGCGGAGGATTGCATTGGTACCTTAAGTGCCCGCAATTGAAGAGCTTTGGAGCCATTAAAAAGGATCACCAAAAGAAGGAGGTCCAGGAAAAGGGACAGGGTTCGATCACCGCCAATATAGACACAATTGGACTCTGCGCAACAACAGTTCATCCATTGGATCAACTTGAGGGATACCCTACACAATACGTGGACCTCACCCCGAACGGGAAGCCAGTATGTGCCTTGCTGGACACCGGTGCCGAGGCTAATGTTATGACTAAAACAACAACAATTAGGTTGGGACTCAGTTACAATCCCACCAATACAAAGCTCAAGACCATTAATGCCGCTCCCACATCAGTTTGTGGAATTGCCCGCGGCATCGATATTATAGTAGGCCTATGGCGGGGCAAGACTAGTTTTGTTGTCACCACCTTGGACATATTTGATGTCATTCTTGGACAACAATTCTTTCGGCAATGCCATACCATGATTGATCCTTACGATCACCAGATGTTCGTTCTGGATAAAGAAGGAGCATGCGTGGTACCATTATTTGAGATGCCAAAAACCGATGAAGTCACACAGCTATCAGCTATGCAGCTGGTCAAGGGGCTCAAGAAGGGAGAGCCAACTTACTTGGCCACTATCACAAGTTTATGTGAAAATGATGGTGCTTCAGAATATATGCCTCTTTCCATCGAGAAAGTACTTGAAGAAAATAAGGATGTCATGCCCGAGCAGCTGCCGAGACACTTGCCACCCAGACGGGAGGTTGATCACCAGATCAAGTTGGAACCAGGCACCCGAAAACCTGCATGTGCACCATATCGGATGGCACCACTTGAGTTAGAGGAACTCAAGAAACAGTTGAAGGAGCTTCTCGAGGCTGGCCATGTCCGACCATCCAAAGCACCGTTTGGAGCACCGGTGCTATTTTAGAAAAAGAAGGATAGATCAATGCACCTTTGCATAGACTATTGAGCGCTCAACAAAGTAACCATAAAGAACAAGTACCCTATTCCACTCATAGCCGACTTATTCAACCGATTGGGAAGCGCCAAGTACTTCACCAAGATGGACTTGAGAAAAGGATACTACCAGGTTCGAATAGCCGAGGGGGATGAACCTAAAACAACCTGTATCACCAGATATAGATCTTTCGAGTGGTTGGTAATGCCTTTCGGCCTAACTAATACACCTGCAACGTTCTGTACACTGATGAACAAAATCTTCCATCCTTACTTGGATGATTTCGTGGTGGTGTATCTGGACGACATAGTAATCTACAGCCAGACCTTAGAGGAGCACATCGAGTATTTAAGCAAGGTGTTCCAAATCTTGCATGAAAACAAGTTGTTCGTCAAGAGTGAGAAGTGCGAATTTGCCAGAAATACACTTCTTAGGCCACGTGATCAGTTAGGGACAGTTTCGCATAGACGGAGCAAAAATGCAAGCCATTATACAGTGGGAGGCACCCACTAAGGTCCTGGAACTGAGGTCGTTCCTGGGACTAGCCAAATACTATTGAGATTCATCGAGGGTACTCCGTAATTTTTGTACCACTCACGGAGCTGCTAAAGAAGGATAAGCCGTGGGTTTGGGACGAGGCAAGCCAAGAGGCATTTGACAGCCTCAAAATGGCTATGTCAAAGGAGTCGGTCCTTGCCTTACTGAACTTCTAAAAAATGTTTGAGGTGCACATTGATGCCTCAGATTTTGCCATAGGCGGGGTGTTGATGCAGAATGAGCACCCCATCACCTTTGAAAGCCGGAAACTGAATGAGATGGAGAGGTGGTACACTGTCCAAGAGAAGGAGATGACCGCCATAGTTCACTGTCTTTGGACCTAGAGGTACTACTTGCTAGGGTCCAAATTCATAGTCCAGAAGGACAATGTTGCCACGAGCTACTTTCAATTGCAGAAGAAGCTCACCCCCAAACAAGCTCGGTGGCAAGACTTTCTAGCCGAGTTTGACTACCAACACGTGTATAAGTCGGGCAAGGAAAACTTGGTGGCAGACGCCTTAAGTTGAAAGGCAGAACTTGCCGCCATCACAACAACCCACTGTGACATACGGGCATCTATCAAAGAAGGCCTATCACATGACCCAGACGCACAGAGGCTGATGAAATTAGCATCGAAGGGTAAGACCCGAAGTTTTTGGGTCAAAGACAGAATCTTACTTGCCCCTGGTAGAAGGGTCTACGTGCCAAGGTATGGCAATATCAGGCGACAAATTATGAAGGAAAGCCACGACGCCTTGTGGGCTGGACACCCAGGGCAGTACCATATGTGTGCCCTAATCGAAGCAGTCTACTACTGGCCGAGGATGCGGGATGACATCGAGGCTTATGTGCAAACTTCCCTTGTCTGCCAACAAGACAAGGTAGATCAGCTTCAACTTGGAGGACTCTTGGAGCCACTCCCCATAGCGGAGCGTCCGTGGGAAAGCATCACCATGGATTTTCACTACTGAATTCCTTATCACTTAGGAAACCTTTTCATGTAAAAATTTACAGGTTTCCGATGATTTTTCCAACGATGAAAATTTTGGACCATTTTACCCTTTTTATCGAATTAATTGATTTTTAGTGTCGTTAGATTCATTATATAATTACGATGCTATATCAGAGTAGATTGTGGTGAAAAGTTATCAATATATGTATATGTTGTTAAGTTGGGTAAATAAAAACAACAGAAATTAAGAAATTGTTGGATTTGGAAACTGGTACATTATTCTTAAAAAATTTTTATTTGACTGTTCTGGTTGCTTTTCCCATTGGTCCAGAATAATTGAGGCAGTGATGAAAATAAGGTTGGTTGTTAGTTGAATTGTGAATTTGGAATTTGAGGTTCGAAATTGGGGTCAAGTTAGCATATGAGAATATAATGAATTATAATTATGTGTTTATGTTAAATTGTCATGAAAATAGTCCTTGTTGGGTGAAAGAAGTGTTGAGAAACTATATAAATGTTTACGTGATGGTTAGCTTGAATTGGAGCCCCATTGAAAGTATAATGTTATTTTTTAATGTTAGGGGTTTGTGTTGGGCGTTGGAGTGATGAATTATAGTCCTTGGAGTATATAGGAAGGCTTGAATATGATAGATATGTATTTATATATATGCTGTCCTGTTTTACCAATTATGTCAAAATAACGTTTTGTGGTGTTTTGATGTTGTGATGGTATTGGAAAGGGTTTATTGATGTTGTAGGTTGTTGTCGTTGTTGTTGTTGATTATTTAAGCCGAGTTGAATTCTCGGGGTGGCGTATTTTTAAGGGAAGATGCTGCCGAAATTTTTATAAAATTTGGTACTAAAGAGTTAGGATTTAAGACCCGATATGGTTGTTAACCGCTGGCGTTATGGTAATTTTTGTAGACGTTGGACATCCGAATGCATAAGTTGGATTGGTCTTGCGTTGGAATTAGTTGGAGAAAAAAATTGATGTATGTAAAGATTTTTTATCTCTTGGCATGACTTGGTTAAAATTAGTCGACGTCGTACATTTGAAAAATTCCTTTCCCTTCACAGTTTGAGTCTAAATATAATCTATGTTCATTCTTGGCCATTCTTATGATAAATTAACTTCATCCTTAATTTTTGAGTTTTTAGAATCCATGAATGGCATTCGTTTGACCAAAAGTTGAATAGATTGAAAAACTATGGATTTAGTTGTTCTGAAATCACTTTAAAAAATTATTTTGAAACCTATTCTAGTAATGTGTATGACAGAAATTGAGCAAGTTCCCTGAAATCATCTTTATGCGTCGATTTGAGCAATTTTGATGCAATTTCATAATCGAATAACTTCTGGATTTCAAAAATGAACATGTTTGCATATTACTAAGTTTTTGAAACTAGTTTTTATGCATGTGATTCTCACGACCCTATTCGTGCCATTTTGGACTCGTTCACCGGTTCTCGGACCGGTTATTATCATGCGTATATATAACGACATGTATATATGTATATATATTCCGAAGGAGGTTGGATACGGCGGATCGATTTGCCCATGGGCCGGCTTTGCTTAGTTTGGAGACATGGGGCTGTGTTTGAGATATGTGGGCATCATGACGTGTGAGTACTTGGATCCCTTTCCTCGGCTCACCTATCCGGTGATGTGAGCGCTTGGACCCCTTTCCTCGGCTCACTTATCGGGCATGATGACCTCTACACTTATCGTACGTGAGTGCTTGGACCCCTTTTCTCGGCTCACTTATGGTACAGTTGGGACTTGTGTTGGAGATTTCGGAGATTTGAAACTTCTGGTGTTATGCTGTGGTATGGCGCGAGTTTGGAGGTCGCAATCGTTCCCGCCCATTATGCATTGTTTTGATATTCTAAATAAAGAATTATTTTGATGGTTACATGCAGGTTTGACTCATATACATTTATTTAGACTATTCTCATTTATGTTTCGTGCTTTCCATTTTACATATTCAGTATGTATTTCGTACTGACCCCTTCCTTCGGGGGGCTGGTTCATGCCCGCAGGTACCGACACATAGGATAGAGAGCCATCTACTTAGGATCTCTGTCCACCATTGAAGTGCTCCCTTTGCCTCAGGAGCAGATCTTTTCGTATATACACATATACATGTTTTCTGTATTTTGCATTTGTATATATTCGAGGCTATGACGGGGCCCTGTCCCGTCCTATGATTCAGGTCGTATGTTCATAGGTCTATGGATACATGTGGGGGTGGGACATTACCTATGATACGATTGAGTATGTATGATACTTTTGTTTGACGGTTCTACCGCAGCGGTGACCTTGTCGGCCCGCGTATGTATATGTATGTATGAGTATAGATGTTTGTGATCTGCTGGGATTGTTGTTGCAGGTGTGGTTAGTCAGTAAAATAGAGGAAACTCTGCCGAAATTTCGGTAGACACTTTAGCTATTATAGTTGAAGGTCTGGTTTAGTGTCTGTCTGGGTGCCCAATCGACACTAATCACGGCCCCTAGATTGTCATAAAGAACAATCTAAACACCTCAAAAAGTATATAAAAGAAGAATCTTTAAACCCCCAAATAATCACAAACTCTACCGAATTTGTCTCAACTAAAGAACAAGCTACACTTTCTAACAAAACTATTTCAAGAACCTGAAGAGAAATAACCTCACAAATCTTAACATTAAAAATAACAATCTGAACACCGCAAAAAGTATATAACAAAACTATTTCAAGAACCTGAAGAGAAACAACCTCACAAATCTTAACATTAAAAATAACAATCTGAACACCGCAAAAAGTATATAAAAGAAGATTAACTTAAACCAACTCATAATAATCACACAAATAAATAAATACAATCTAACGATAATCTATTAACAAGATAAAGCACAAAGGGTAATCATGACAAAATAAACATAATGAAATATATACAAACTTAAATTAACATTTTTCCGTCCTTTTGAATTGGGAGGCCTCAAAACCCGACGAATAGATTCGTCATTGGCCATACAACACCAATTTTTCCACCCTGAACAGTATTATCAGATTCAACAAATGATTAAGAAAGGATAAGAGTAACAGATTACAACCAATGAAGTCTCAACTAATGTTGCTGGTTCTTCTAACTCTAATGATTCAAATCCTGTCCCTCACAGGAGCAGCCAATCACATGATATCAAGACTAGGATTGTTAAATGAATGACAAGAATTATGTAAGATTGAGCATGTACATTTACCAAATGGTGAGAAGTCTGAGATCATACACAAAGCATCTGTTAAGATATTGGACATGAAGCAGCTTAGTGATGTCCTATACATTCCTAATACTACTGATGATATTCCAGTTCATGACATGAGCATTGCTTCTACCAGTTCATCAACATGGCATTATGGTACAAAGCAGAAGTGACGAAATTATGCTGGGATTTAGCACACAAGGAAGATAAACTACGGATTTCATATACATTATATAAAGAATCAAGACTCCTAGATCATACCAGAGTAGGATGACCAGGAAAATAATGAGTACTAGAGAGATATTAGACCAAATACAACAAGCTGGGAGTAAGAATGGAAACGATATCAAATACATCTACTAGCACATGCTAGGAACATAAACTAGAGTTGAATAGAAGAGTTTAATGTTCAATAATGCAGTAAGATACTGCACAAAAGATTAGCAACAACAGACAGACTAAAAATCATACCAAAACATGTATTTAATGTGACAAGAAAAATGAGACAATTGAACACCTAATGACTCACTGCCACTTTAGTTGTGAATTGTGGAACAGAATAATAAAATGGCTTCAAATTGACAGCTTTTCTCCAAGTAATTGGCACCAGTTCATCCAATGGAGCTCACAGAAAGGAAAAGGCAAGAGCACAGCAGCAAGAACTTCCAAAATGACACTGGCCGAAATTGGATATGGGATTTGGATAGAACGCAATAGAAGAGTTTTCAAAAAGGAGAGGCATCAAGTAGACTAATTGGCAAAAGAGAGCAATTATCACAACCTATTTCAAAACTGCAAGGAGAGGCATCAAGTAGAACAATTGGCAAAAGAGAGAGCAATTATCACAACCTATTTCAAAACTGCACCTTTCTACAGATGACAAAGCAGAAGGCTCCAAATATAACCCTTTAATTAAAAAAACTATCCCTAAACCTAGATTAGAACTTTGAAATCATTTATCAAATACTGTCTATTATACTGAAACCTACAAACTTCATTAAATTAATCACTCAACTACAATCCAAACAGGTCATAATTCTCCCAGAAAAATAGAACGAAATACATATGAATAAAATGAAGAGCAAATTAGAGTAAACAAAAATGAAATAACAAAATATTCAACCAAATCAATCTAATTGCAGATCCAAAACTAAAAATGTAAATTAACAGTGAGTTGATGATTGTTCATTTACCATATGAGCTTGTAAGCGACAATGATGAAAATCAATGATGAAGTTGTGATAGAACTGTATTAGTCCATCATCCACCTGAAAACAGGAACAGCAACGAACTGTCCAAGCTTGAGAGTAAGCTGATGTCAGAGCTTTTTCTGGTACAGATATGCAAAATGATTCCAAGCCTCTCTCAGTAGCACCGATAAAGAGAAGCAGCTAAGGGGTGGTACAGGCTATTTTCCGGTGGTTTTCAGGCAGCAAAAGTGGGGTTTTCTGGTGGTTTGATGTGATGGAAAAGGTGAGAGGAGAGCTTCACCACCACAAATCGGATTTCCTACATTCATTCGAGGCCCACGACTTTCAATTTTTGGGGGGCGAAGGGGGGGGTTTCTTGAATCCATTTGCCGCCCCCTTAAAATAGATAAGAAAAGGGATTAGGGTAACGGATTGATTCGACAGAAGAGTATGGGTTTTCGGTGTCTTTCAGCCATGCACGAGGGATAAACAATTGTGGGGGAGTGGCATGTCAGCTTTTTGGGCAGAGAGAATGGTAAAGGTTGTCTTGGGGAAGAAAGGGGAAAGAGAAAAAGAGAGAGGCGGCTAGGTTTTGGAGTGGAGAAATAGGGTTTTAAAATTAAGGTTTTGAAGGAGAATATGAGACATGCGGGTCCCACCTATTTTAATTAAATGAG
>JAABOM020034222.1:0-17103 GCA_011800125.2 Solanum clarkiae
TTGTACTAGCGACTACTTCATATATTCTATAGCTCTGTTGTTCTAGTTAAATGCTAAAATGGTTAGATAAGCTTTCCCAAATTTTTTTCTATATTTATTTCATATCTTTAGTACTTAAATCTTTTTTTCCCTCTTGGTTAGTTGAACTTTTAGAACAAACATATTATATCCTCCCCCTACTCTTCACGTTCTTACATGTACCTCACAATGGAGTGAAATCACTTGGAATCCAATCACGACAAGTGAAGATCAGTGCGAGAAGTCGAGCTCAAGTAAAATCGTCGTCCCAAGCGGGGTTAGTTCACCATGAGAACAAGCAGTTTTGAACCACCATGAAATCAATTTTGGTTAAAATCTGGTTAGAAGTCACTTGTTCGGTCTCCAATCCACTAAAAGTCCACTCTAACTCCCTTTCCACTCTAAGACAGGCTCATTAGGAAATAGAAACTTCACAATCCGGGTTCTACAATCAACAGAAGCATAACAAGCATGAAGCCAATCCATGCCCATTATTACATCAAAATCAACTATCTCCAACTCTATCAAATCAGCTAAAGTGTCCCTATGATAAATAGACACTGCACAGTCCCTGTAAACACTCTCAGAGATAAACTCACCAGTAGGAGTAGAGACAGAAAAGGGTTCATGCAAACACTCGGAAAGAATACCAAACTTTCTAGCCACATAAGGAGTTATAAAAGATAAGGTGGCACCCAGATCAATCAATGCATAACAATCATAAGTATAGACAGGAAGCATACTTGTGACAACATCCGTTGCAACCTCCTGCTCTTGTCGGTTACCCATAGCATAAAGGTGGTTCGTCCCGCCTCCTGTACTCGTAATGGTACCCCTTTGCTTGTTACCCACTGGGGGTGCTGTCGAAGATTGAGCTCTGTCGCTCCCCTCACCTCGCGTCCTCTTCGGACACTCGTAACTGAAATGAATAGCCTTACCATAAGAATAACACACATCTTTCTCCACACAGCACTCACCCAAATGAAGCTTACCACGCTTACTGCAAGGTGGCTTTCCCCTTATACCTTGAGTCACAATAGCCTGAGATTGGGCACCTGGGTTCTGAAATTCTGATGACCCTGAGATTTCTAATCATACCTGGTTGGCTGCACGGGTGCATTTGCTGCAGATGGTGTGGGATGTGATGATCTCTTCTGAAAATAAGATTTATCACCCATAGCCTGTCTCTACGAGCTAGGCTCATGTCCCGCTGACTTTGCTTTCCTACTCGAATGCTCTTCTCTATCCTTCCTCTTATCTTTCTTTGTCTGCTGAGCATACACCACAAGTCTGGAGATGTCCATACCAGGAATCAGCAACGCATCCTTACATGCTCTCTGCATATGTCTAGCTAGGCCATACATAAATCTCCTCATATTCTGCCTCATATCCTTCACCATCTTTGGACCATACCTTGACATTTTGATGAACTTAAGGGTATACTCCTTCACAGTCATCCCTCTCTGCTTCAAATTCACAAACTCATCCGCCTTTGCTTCCATCAATTCTTGAGGAAAGAAGTGATCAAGGAAGGCGGCTTCAAACTTCTCCCATGTTGCAGGCTCCGCATCCTTACCTCTACTCCCTTCCCACTGAGTGTACCACATATTGGCCACGTCCTTCAGCTGTTAGGATGCAAGCTCAACTCCTTCAAGCTCATCCGCATGCATAGCCCTCAGGACCTTGTATATCTCATCAATGAAGTTTTGTGGGTCCTCCTCCACTTTCGACCCCGTATATACTGGCGGGTTCATCCTCAAGAAGTCCCTTAGCAGGGTTGCAGCTGAGGTCTCCTACGATCCAAAACTAGGAGCCTGGGAACCTTGGCTATTCCCCTATGAGGCCACCAATTGAGTCAGCAGAGTGATGGATCCTCTAAATTCTGCCTCAGTAGTGGGAGCTGGTTGAGGCTGAGCAGGGGGCGCCTGAGGGACCTCAACAGTCCTGATGGGGTGTCCCCGTATCCTGGTCTTAGTCTGATTTGGAACCTCCGATTGGATGTTCTCAGCAACGGGAGCGGGGGCATCTCTTTGAGTGGCTATTCTCTTGGGCGGCATTTTCTGTAAGTGTAAAGTGCACGAGTTAAAAACATAATTTCACAACTTAACTCTATAGCACTAACTCAGATCATAGAAGAAGGGTAACACTTCTAATATCCTATAGTCGCCTGTTTATGAAGTGTGGTGCACAACACACCCATAAATAAGACTCTACTAGATACGGCTTCATAGACTCCCTAGGACACTCGAATTTTGGGCTATGATATCAAGTTTGTCATGCCCCACGATGGTACCCTAGACATGACTGGTACTCGGAGACTATCGCTAGCCCTCAAGTAAATCACCTAGTCTCATTGCTATCATTTAATCCATTCATTCATGAAAGAGTTAATATAAGGATAAAAAATGTTATTCTATCTGTGGGCTCATACTATCAATATCAGTCTATCATAAAGAAATTGAATAGATAACAAAAGTCTCAATAGAAGGAAAAGAAGAGGGAAAAGAACCCCCAACATCACCATCAATATCTATATCTATGAAGCCTCTATACTAATGTCTGAGACGATACCATGACAGGTCATGGCTACCAACATCAAATAAAAGCGTAGAAATCAATAGAAAATGAACATTCTCCGAATGCAGGGGAGGACTCACCATTGTCTGGAATAGAGAGCTCTGAACATCAACGATCAGGCTGCTGAAGTCCTCGGTCTATCGAATTTGCATCATAAAATGATAAAGTGCCAGAGGGGCGTTAGTATGTGGAATGTACTGTATGTAAAATGGGCTAAAGTAAAAAGGAAACAATATGCAATCCCTCATCAATCACTCACCCTCACCTCAAAGTAAAGGACCAGACTCTATCACTTTGCTATCCATCAAACATCAAACAATCACATCACATTGGAGTTCTATCATCATGAAACCCATCTGGGAGTTCTATAATCGACAACCACTACTTATGAGCCAGTAGTGATACAACGAAGAGATGTTTTTTCCACATCCGTCCAGTACCTTGCTGGGGTAAAGGACGATTCTGTCAATGGATCTAAAAGTCTGTCAAGTCCCCTTTCGGGACAAAAGAAACATCTGCTTCCACGGTCCAATCCTCTCCTACACTGATCATGTATTTAATATGTTCGAGTAGGACTCACTCTTACCCATTTCGGTGCTAATACTCCTCCTAGGACTCAACATGCTCATAAATCCATCAATCTATCAAGAACCCTCATCACCCAAGCTCTACGGGCAAAATTATCTATCCAATCTAAGGGAATTACACCCATTCAACTCTATCAGCAATAATTTCAGCTATCGTAGTCCTCAACACACTCAACTCAGGACTTAGACTCAGTCATACATCACTTCCAGACATTCAAGGTTCTTGACATCCCCCTAAGTTCATTATTCAAGTCTCCACAGAGAGAAGTTTTTAAAGCTCAAGTTACAATCACATAATAAAGAATATATATAGTAAGCTTTAAACATGATGAGTATCAAATTAGGATAAAAAAAATACAGTTTGAAGAATAAGAACAAGAATCCAAGATACTGTCTAACAAATTAAAGCAATTATTAAAGAACTTGCAAGAAAACATCAATTCAAGATTTCTAGACATGATGTCTTCATCCTAACTCTATATTGGCTTATGGAAGATCAATTACATGCTTTTGGGTAGCCTTTACATACCTGAGAATGGAGATTTTCTTCAAGAAATGAAAACTTCTCTGTAACCCTCACCCTAGTTCTCCTTCTTCTCTTTTAAAACTTGCGTAAAAATAAAAGAATTAGAATAGTTTTGGGTTTAAAAACCCTTTTCGTACGAATTATACATTTAAAAATTGACCTGGGGATGTAAAATTATCTCGGGAAGGAAGAAATTTCCCCTTCCTGAATTAAAAGAAAAAAAACTGCTCCCTCATACACTAGTGCGCGACGCGCACTCGTGGTTTTTAAAATTTTTCGCGAATTCTCCATTTTCATCAAATTTTTGAAAAAATATAAGTGTGGTTCCGAGTCCTCTCCGCGTCGTGGAATGGGCGTGGAAATCCCACTGTTTTAGGCTCTTTTTGAAAAAAAATAATTCGCATTCTTTTGTGTTAAAGGCAAAACAAGACCATTTCCCGATTCAGTTTTTTGCACTGATCGCAAATTCGGTCTCCGATTTTCCATCGAAGTTTGGGAAGACACGTTGTGTGCACAATAAAGTTTGGGGGCATTTTAGTAATTTTACGGAGAGTTACACTATGAAACCAGTAATAAAGAGCCACGTGTCAACTTTAAACAAATTCAGCTCTTGGCCCAGCACTGCAACATTTTACTTTTTGTTTAGGTTTAGCCCTTAGGACAACCTATGAAGTCAATTACATCATGTTATGTGTTAACTTATTCCAAAACCAATTGTTTTTTTACCTCACATGGAGACTTTCCTGGATGACAAAATCAATTACATCACACTGCGTGTTAATTTATCCCGAAACCAGCTGCTTATCCCAACGGTTGGAGTGCAACATTGAGTGCTAGACACTGCAGGTTGTGTGTAGGGCGTGGCCTGGCTTGTCTGAGCTGTGTGCGGGCAAGTATGTGTGGGGCGTGGCCTGGCTACTGTAGGTTGGCAGAAACTCCGACATTGAAAAAGAGAGGGGGAGTCCTGGGCTATATGTTGAGGATGGATCCTTACATGTACATACGCGTTTTCCCGGGCTTGCCTGGGAGGAACAAAACCGTGCGGCCCTATGGAGCCAGAGCGGACAATATATGCACGTGTGGGGGGCCGGGTCATGACATATACTTCAAATGGTCCAATTATATTAGGCTTATCTGCTTGGCTTGGTGGACAAAAAAAACAACATGAATCCTGTCTTGCATAAAAAAAAACATGAATAGTATCATATCAATGTGCAGGTGGGTCTAATGCTACCCAGATCAAGCTTTTTGATTTTTCCAACCCTTTTCATAAGCAACTAACACCAAAATAAAGATAACTTAATGCTAGTCAATTCCAAGCCACCCCGACTAAACAAAGATAAGATGTATTTGACAAAGCAGAGATTTTCATTTGCAGGTTTACCTCATTAAATAGATACTGAGTAGACAAGTTATTTCTATTCTAGTGTAAAAGTAATTTCGTACCTACCTTGGACAAAAAAGACAATATGAAGTTTTTTTATTTTTTTAAAAGTAATCTAACTAATTTTCAAAATTTTCAACATCTACTTACCCATGGTTAGGTGGTGGATAAATGGTATATCAACGTTAGATGGATTAGGAAATCGCCACAGACCATACGGAGCAGAAGAGTCAACCATGGCTTATGTGAGAAGCAATGGAAGTGGAAAAGATAATGAAAATGTAAAGAATAGTCTAAATATTTCTTTTGAGTAGTGAACTGAGTCACTAACCTAGTTTTCTTTTATTATTAATTTAGTCATGTAATATTTTTAGTTGATTTTTGAATAAAAGAGCCTTGAGCTCATTTTAAATTTAAAAAAGATATATATAGGACAATGAAAAGTAAGTTGTTGAAGATAATATATATCTTATCAATGCACCTAAAAAGGTGTAATTTTTATCATTTTCAATCTCATTTTAAATTAAAAAACATATTTTTTATTATTTTAGTTTACTTTACTTTACTCCTTACTCCTTATATAGAAATGAGACTTGAACTCCCTGATGAACTAGAGTTAGGGTTATTTTTTGCCTTTTATTTATGTGTTGCATAAGGTTAATTATACAGCTAGGTTTTTAAATGATACTTTACTTCAAATTTCCAAAAAAAAAAACCAATTATTTTTAGGAAATACCAAATCTATCCTTAATCTTAACTAGTTGTTGTAATGGTAATTTAGGAATTCAACTTTAAATTTTTGTTTTACAAATTTGTGCTTTTTGCAAAGAGAATAAATTAGATTAATCTAATTATAAAAATAACTTTTTGAAGTGGATTTATTTTAAAATTGCCTATGGTTTATCCTTGACTTTTCTCTCTTTTCACATTATTGTCTGTCCTCTGTACCATTCTTCTTAAAGATTTTAGAATATGTCATTCTCTCTCAGTTTTCCTTTTTCCTTCTCTTTCTCTGGCCTTGTTTTTGACATTTCAGGTGTGGCTCTATTTTGAGTCAGTACGATTCAGAATTCCAAATTCACTATTTTAGGAAAACTCCAACAAGCAACACCCACGTAGATCAAACCAATAGGCATATTCAAATATGTCCAACAAATTCCAAATCAAGAAAAGGAAAAAAAAATACATACTTTGAGCTGAAATTTGAAATAGGGTGTTGGCTTAGATAAAGATAAAAACGAAGAAAGTATGAAAGTTGTGGCCTTGTTGGGGGGTCAAAAATATTGATTATAGTAGCTTATAAATTCAAAACAAAATTGGACAAAAAAATATATTAAATGGAGAAGGCAACATCCAAATCATGAAATTCTAATGTTGCTGTAGTAACTGTATATATTCACCCAACAACAAAGATAAGAAGTATAAAAAATGAAATAGTTTTTCCTTTTACCTCTTCCAATGAAATCTCGAGGTGGTTTTTTTTATACCACAATCACTGTAAAACTCCTTGAAATTATTAAAATGTTCCTAGAATGGAATCATGAGCATAATACATCTTCCCAAGCCCTGATAGAAAATTCGAGACCAGATTTGCGATCAGCACGAAAAATTGAGTGGAAAAATGGCCTCGACCCGATTTTAGAGCAATCAAATCGGAAAATAAATTTCTCTAATTAAAACTGAAACAATGAGAGTGCGCGCCTAGGGCGCGATGCACCTGGGGCGCGGAATTACAGTTGTTATTTTTTTTACGTGAACTAGAAAGGACAAATTCACAAAAATACACATGTCAGTGCCCCTAACGCGACGCAGACATGGTGTTGCGGGATGAAAAGTATTTCTTTTATTATGGGAAGGGACTTTTGGTCATTATCCAACCTATCCTAAGCCCTAAAAACCATGTTTAAGGGTCTTTTCTTTAGACTAGGGGTTTCAAAACTCATTTTTCCTAACCTTTACGTAAGAGTTATTGAGAGAGAAAGATTGGGGCCAATTCCTTGAAGAAACCTACACCATCCATCCTACAAGGTATGTAAGGCTACCCAAAACATGGGATTATACTCCTAGATGCCCCCTTTGACTGTAGAAAGTTGATAGTTGAAGGTGATGGATTCTGTCTGCTAAATTCTAGAATGTTTTACTGAAAACTATTTTATTTTACATATATTATTTTGAATTGATGATCAGCATAACTTGAATTACTTGTTTAAATGGTGTATCTAAATTATCATATGAACCTACTTGGTTACCTTGCTAAAGATTACAAGAATTGGTGGATGTCTAGAGCCTTGCTCATGCGATTTACTTGCTTGTCGTGGTCCGGGTCCTGAGTTAAATGTGTTGATGATTGATGTTGATGAGATTGGTATACTTAGTACCTTAAAGAGGTTGAGTTTAATCTAAAAGGAATGTCCAAATATAACACCCGATAAAATTACCAAAATACCCCTAGAATGGAGACGTGCGCGTAACGCATCTTCCCAAGTACGGATGGAAAATCCGAGATCAAATTTGCGATCAGCGCAAAAAATAGAGTCAGAAAATGGTCTCGACATGATTTAAGAGCAATCAGATCGAAAATTAATTTTCACAAAATTAACCAGAAATAGTAAGGATACGCGACAGGGCCGTGATGTGCACCTATCGCGGACCCAAAACAGTGAGGGTATGCGACAGTTCCGCGATGCGGACCCAACGTGTACCCACACTTATATCTTTTCTCAATTTTTTTACTTTATTAATTTCTAAAAATTGCATGTGCGCGACAGATCCGCGTTGCGGGCCTGTCATTCCAACTTGTTCCATCGATTTAAAAATTTTAATCTTTTGAGGGGCATTCTAGACTTTTTTTCACCTCTTTTAAACGTGAACCACGACCGTCTAGGTCCTTTTGATGGGTAAATAGGGTCAAAAACCTCATTCTAAGTCCTTCATTGTACTAGGGCTTGAGAGAGAGACAAAAAGAACGTAAAGTTGGAGAATTCTTGACGAGTGATTTGGAGAACTTTGATTCTAGGTATGTAAGGCTAAACGAAAACATGAGATTGTTCTTTCATGTGTCCCATAAATGGTCTTAGATGGTTGATTGAAGGTTTTTAAGTTTATATGCATGATTTTCTTAATTATATTCTTGAAAACTCTATTAAGTGTAGTTACTTTTCACATGTTGATGATCATCATAAACTTATTTTTTGAATTGAATACTTTCTCGAGATATTGCATAAAACCCTTTATGCTAATGGTTAAATGCTTGCATGAAAGAAGATAGGTATTGAGTCTAGAGCATTGATTGAGAATGTGATTGTGATTGTAATTGTGATTGAGATTGAGATGTGAGAATGATGATGAGTTGATAGAACTTGATAGTCCTTGAGTCTCCATAAATGAACTCTAACGATTTGTCGATTTGATTATTCCCTAATAATTGTTCAAATCCTTGAGCTGTTGATTGAGATGTTAATTGACGAGATGATTAGAGTCTCCTTGAGACTATTGAAAGATTGTGCCTAGGAGGCTAATTGAGATAATTTGTTTGGATGGATTATTTTATGAGCATAGAGTCATGGGAGGAGTATTGAGCACCGAAAGAGTAAGAGTGAGTCCAATTCGCACTCGTCAAACTACCTAGCCAAGTGCAGGTGAGGATCAGAAACACCACATCACCTTATGATGAGGCCCTCTCTGATTAGAAGTCCTTGAAATCATTAGAGGACTTATTTGTTGTCTCCATTTGGATTTGTTCTTATGGTTTCAATTCGTTCTCTACCTGGCAAGTACAGAATGGTTGTGGCTGGCTCATAAGTGATTGTTGTCGGATAAGAGAAACTCCCAGAAAGTTCCCAAACTAAGTAATGTGAGTCGAGATGAGATGAGATGAGATGAGTTGAGTTGAGTTCCTTTAAGATGAGTCCCTCTGATTTGATTGATGAGTTGATTTGTTGATGGGTCGCTTGTCTACTCTTTATTCTTTCATTAGATAGACATTTGACATGTTGATTGATTTCTATATTGAGTTGATATTGTTTCTATATTATTCTACCTGTTTCGGTTTCACTCAGCTATTTTATATACCAGTACATTCCACGTACTAACGTCCCCCTCTGGTTTACATTGTTTTGTGATGTAGATACAAGACTTGGAGATCATCAACAGGCATATCGTTGAGGATTTGAGATGTTTAGCTAATTGTGAGTCTCCTATACTTCAAAGGATTCATTAGATTTATTTCATCTTACTTTAGAGTTAGATTTGATTAGCTTTATTTTGATTGAAGTAGTCATGGGTCTGTCATTGACATCACTTAATAGTGATAGAGGCTTCATAGGCTAGAGTCAAATGTTGATGTTATGACTTGTTGAGCTAGTTTCTTTCTACTAGCCTTTTTATTCATCATATTATTTTGCGATTAGATGATATGTGCCCATTTACTTCCTTATGTCTTCTGCTGATTAGAAGCATGCATGAATGAATGGATGTGATGAGGCTAAGTGGTTTGCTTGGGGACTAGTAATAGTCTCTGAGTACCGGTTACGTCTAGGGTACCCTCCCGGGGTGTGACAAACTTGGTATCAGATCATGCGTTCAAGAGTCATAGTGAGTCTATGAAGTCGTGTCTAGCAGAGTCCTAATTATTAGTGTGAAGAGCTCCACATCCATAATTTGGAGGCTGTTGGACATTTAGGAATCGTTTCCCTTCTTTCAGATTCTAAATCGTGGGATAGAGTAAAATTCTAGGAAAGTTCTTTTCTAAGTCGTTCTTTACATGTTTGCAGACCATGTTTTCTAAGAATATTGTGGACTTGAAGTATACCATCAGTACCGAGAAGCTTGAGCCTACTACTCAGCTTGTTGGGCATAATTGATGGGTAGAAGAGGACAAGGAGAGTGAGATGGGGGAAGCTTGGGGTGAGGAGGGAAGTAGGTTCCCCCTTCTGCAGAGACCTTGGAAGTATATGCCACCACCGAAAACTGCAACCATGCCCAATGGTATATATAATCTGAGGCCGAGGAGAAATCAACCCTTCAAGATTCGAAACACTTCATCCCTAGGAAGGGTGGCTCGAGGCCGTAAATGAAAGCCACTATGTAGAAGGTGCGACAAACTTCATTTGGGGAGGTGTCAATTAGGCACCAGCGGCTGCTTCAAGTATGGACAAGAGGGTCACTTCCAGAGGGATTGTCCGAAGTGGGCTAACCAAGCCCAATCCACTAGATCAACACCATCAGTTAGAGGAAATCAGAGAGATGCTACTCCTAGCGTGAGTGAGGCCACAGACCAGTTATGTGTCACAATAGTTGCCCAGCTCATAGAAACACTCTGCGAGGTTGTGACAGGTATAAGTTGAATATTTACTTGCTTTTGATATTATGAATGATAGAAGAGTTTGTGTTTCCAAGAATTTTAATGTTTTCACCTAAGAGTGAGATGTGAGGTCTTATAAATCCTGAGTAGAATTGAATCATCCTAGAGTTAGAAAGATGAGATGGAAAGAAAAAGATGAGATAGCAAGAGTGATGGTTGATTGAGGCTTGTAGTTAGAGTTATGTACCTATTAGGTAAGTAATGAGGTGAAGAGTTGATTGCCATAAGTTTGACGAAAAAGGTAATGAGTACCCTATGATTGTTATGATGAGGTAGAGAGAGAGAGATAGAGAGAGTTAGTGTCAGGATGTGATAGAGCGTGCTCGAACTAGAAAGAAGTTACATTGATATGTTATAGTATTCCTACTATTGAGGGTGAAGTGTAGATGTTGAATAGGGGAAAAAGTGCTTTCAATGTGATAGATCTAAATTAGGTCTATGAGTTTTTTAAATGAGAGTTCACGAGATTCATCGAGTTATGAGCTTAGTCAGGTAAGGAGGTATAATGTATATGTGAGTGGTACTGAGCCACGAGGAGGGGAATACATTGATTGAATACTCGCTATGAGATTTTAGTGGGCTTATATTCCCTACATTTTCACCTAGTAGTAGTAAGTTAGTGTGATATTAGAGAGATGTGTGATAGATGCACATATTAGTGTAGATCCTATGCTTGAATTTTGAGGAGTAAAGTGGACGATGGGACAACATTGCGAGAGTGACAGTCTTAGTTGGAGATTTGTTCTAAGAGGCTTTCCCGAGTATATGTTCGAGACGAAGATGTTGATTTGTGATGAAGTGATGCTATGGGCAAAATACAAGTTCCCCTTTGGTAATATGGGTGAAACGAGAATAGCTCAATATATAAGAAGAGACTTGAGATGTGTACCCATGATTGTGTAAAGATGTGTGAAGTTCTAAGCTATGATTGTTATAAGAATCTAGATAGTATATTTGAGTTGTCAATGTGGAGTAGGCTGAGATAAGCATTCCTTGTCATCCCGAGCAACTAAGTTGATTGAGATGTATGGATAGACGATGATGAGTTTTTCCCTTATAGTCCAAGTCACATACAAATGAGTTTATGAGAGCACAGAAATTGAGCATTAGCAGGCAAAAGAAGAGGTTAGATTGTAAAAATTGTGAAAAGTGGTTATGTATGTCATTAAGAGTAGCAAATACAGAGAGAAATTTCCATAGAGATAAGAGGAAGCTGAGAGTGGTATCTTAGAAGAGAGTCTTAATGGCTAATTTATTTATGCGACTGTAGAAAGATAGAAGAGTTTAAGATGCCTATTCTTGTGAATAGTGATTCCTCGATCATGTGGAGGTATATGCTTATAGCCCAGTAGAGGGAATTGATTTTCAAAACTTGAGAGATGACGCTTGAGCTAAGGGAGAGATAGTGATGTGATAGATCGAAGTAGACCTTGAGTGTTTGATGGTGATAGATTGATTTGGATGAGGCATTAATTTTGCCATATCGTATATTCCTTGTACTTCAGTGACAATGATATTCTATTCCCATCTAGTATACGACTACCATGCCTATCACCTTGTCCCATATACCACTTGTTGATTTTTATTCATGTTGAATCGTGAGGGTGAAAAGCGATGAATTCATTCATTAACTTTTATCTTATCCTATGGATCTAAGTGTTTCTACCCCTATGTTGAATGAGATGTGACCTGATTTTTACACTACATATAGTTTTGCGAACTCAAAATGATGAGGAAGGAGATTACACTTTATTATGAAGGTCCTCAGATAAGATATCTCGATTGAGTCATGCTAATAATCGTTCATTCTAAGTTTTTTGAGTGATTTTGTCTTCCCATGTCTTGATAGAAATGTCAATGATAGTATAGGAGTGATGGTAGATAGGAGAGAGTGAAAGTTCTTCATTTGATGTTATCTTACTCATGCACTGACCTTTGGCTTGTTATGCCATTATTGATGGTAGGGTGTAGAGATGACGAGTTCCCCTTGGTCCAAATAGTGATGTTGATAGTAGAAGATGGAGAATGAGGGTAGATGAGGAGGAGTGAATGTATCCTTATTGTGACAATGGTGTTGTACTTGTGTCCTATAGGGATAGAGATAGGAGGGAGGAGAGAGGTAAAACCTTATGATGAGTAGTAGATAGGTAAGAGTATGTTTGTGTGACTCTGAGTGAGAACTCATTGAATGGTGGAGGTAGAAGTGCTTGGTAGGCTTGAAAATTCTAAGACGGAGTTGAAGTGGTTAAAGTGATAGGCTTGAATGCGTGATCATTGTTATGCGAGTATTGATAACAGACTATCGAAGACTTCATGATAATGAAGTAGTGAAGAGGACTAGTGATCTCTCAATGAAAGCCCCTATGGAAGTGTAGAGCTAAGTATTGAGGATTATCTTTGTATGAATATGATCGTCCTAAGTGTAGCACCTTGAGGCTCAGATGTAGGCTTGAATGGAATAAGAGGATGTGGATAGGTAGAGAGTAAAATAGGAGCTATAAGCTTAAGTTGATAGAGTAGAGTGTCATGAAGAGGAGAAAAATTGAGATGAGGAGCTAAGCTTCAGAGTTGTACATAGGGTCTTATGTATCGATGGTCTCATTCCTGATTGGAGTTAATGGTTTCCTTCCTGAGTTCGAAGGAGTGATTGTCAAAGTGTTTAAACGATTTGAATTGATTAAGTTTCGACATTTTGTTCGTGCTTGATGCTGAAAATGCCTAAGAGAATATCTCTACTTTTGATCTAAACCTATTTGTCTATTCTGGGTGATTTGTGATCGTCTGAATGGGTCGATAGTTTGATTTGTTGAGTGATTGATGAGAGGAGTCTTGATCGTTATTCATGCCTAATGATAAGAATGTTGAAGGTAAATTCCTTACCCTTGACCAAATTGATTGCCTTTTCTTGTTGATTGTTTATTCTCGAGTCCGAATAGAGATTGTTGATAGAAATGAGGAGTTGAAAGATAGATTGATAGATTGGATGTTGAGATGAGTTTCAAGTCTATTCATGCCTTGGTATCCACCCTTGCTCACCATTCGAGGACGAATGATCCCAAGGGGGAGATGATGTAACACTCGATAAAATTAGCAAAATATCCCTAGAATGGAGACGTGCGCGTAACGCATCTTCACAAGCCCGGATGAAAAATTCGAGATCGAATTTTCGACAGTGCAAAAAATCGAATCAGAAAATGGTCTCGACCCGATTTAAGAGCAACTGGGTTGAAACTTAATTTTCACAAAATTGACCAGAAACAGTAAGGGTACACGACAGGACCATGACGCGGATCTAAAACAGTGAGGATACGCGATAGCTCCGCGATGCGGGACCAAACGCGCACCCACGCTTATATATTTTCTCAATTTTTCGATGGGATTAATTTTTGAAAATTGCATGTGCGCGACAGATCCAACAGATCCACGTCGCGGACCTTTCATTCCGACTTGTTCCATCAAGTTAAAAATTTTAATCTTTTGAGGGGCATTCTAGACTTTTCTTCATCTCTTTTAAACATAAACCACGACCTATCTAGGTCATTTTGATGAGTAAATATGGTCAAAAACCCCATTCTAAGTCTTCTCCAGTATACTTGAAAGATAGGGTTTGAGAGAGAGACAAGAAGAACATAAGGTTGGAGAATTCTTGACGGGTGATTTGGAGAGCTTTGATTCTAGGTATATATGGCTAAACGAAAACATGAGATTGTTCTCTCATGTGCCCTATAGATGGTCTTAGATGATTGATTGAAGGTTCTTGAGTCTATATGCATGATTTTCTTCATTATATTCTGGAAAACTATATTGAGTGTACGTACTTTTCACATGTTGATGATCATAATAAACTTATTTTTTGAATTTGAATACTTTATTGAGATATTGCATAAAACCCTTTATGTTAATGGTTAAAAGCATACATGAAAGAAGATAGGAATTGAGTCTAGAGTCCTGATTGAGAATGTGATTGTGATTGTGATTGAGATTGATATTGGGATGTGAAAATAATGATGAGCTGATAGAACTTGATAGTCCTTGAGTCTCCATAAATGAACTCTAATGATTTGTCTATTTAATTGTTCCCTAATGATTGTTCAAATCCTTGAGTTGTTGGTCGAGACGTTGATTGACCAGATGATTAGAGTCTCCTTGAGACTATTGAAAGATTGTGTCGGCGAGGCTGGTTGAGATAGTTTGATTGGATGGATTATTTTATGAGCGTTGAGTCATGGGAGAAGTATCGAGCACCGAAAGAGTAAGAGTTAGTCCAATTCGCACTTATCAAACTACGTAGCCAAGCGTAGGTGAGGATCAGGACCACCAGATCACCTTATGATGAGGCCCTCTCTCATTAGAAGTCCCTGAAATCAATAGAGGACTTATTTGCTATCTCCATTTGGATTTATCCTTATGGTTTCAATTCATTCTCTACCTGGCAAGTACAGAATGGTTGTGGCAACATCAACGTGATTATTGTGCAGTTACTGGCTCATAAGTGATTATTGTCGGATAAGAGAAACTCCCAGAAAATTTCCAAATTGAGTAATCTGAGTCGAGATGAGATGAGATGAGATGAGATGAGTTGAGTTGAGTTCCTTTAAGATGAGTCCCTCTGATTTGATTGATGAGTTGATTGGTTGATGGGTCACTTGTATACTCTTTATTCTTTCTTTAGATAGATATTTGACATGTTGATTGATTTCTATATAAAGTTGATATTGTTTCTATATTATTCTACCTGTTTCGGTTTCACTTAGCTATTTTATATACCAGTACATTCCACATACTGACATCCTCCTCTAGGACTGCATCGATTCATGATGTAAATACAAGACTTGGAGATCGTCAACAGGTGCATCGTTGAGGATTAAGACGTTCAGTTGATTGGTAAGCCTCCCCTACTTCAGAGGATTCATTATATTTATTTCATCTTGCTTTAGAGTTAGATTTGATTAGCTTTATTTTGATTGAGGTAGCCATGGGTCTGTCATTGGCACCACTTGATAGTGATAAAGGCTTCATAGGCTAGAGTCGAATGTTGATGTTAAGACTTGTTGAGCTAGTTTCTTTCTACTAACCTTTTTATTTATGATATTATTTTGCGATTAGATGAGATGTGCCCATTTACTTCCTTATATCTTTCACTGATTAGCAGAATGCATGAATGAATGAATGTGATGAGGCCGAGTGAATGAATGTGATGAGGCCGAGTGAATGAATGTGATGAGGCCGAGTGGTTCGCTTAGGGACTAGCAATAATCTCTGAGTGTCGTCTACGTCTAAGGTACCCTCCCGAGGCGTGACACCAAATTCCTTGAGTTGATAGATAATGAGTTGAGTTGATGTTCCTTGTCCAAAAGAGACCAAGTGATGAGAAATCTTGATGTTTGATAGCTTATTAGCCTGTTGAGTCCTGGGACGATTATTGAGCACGAAAATGGATAAGAGTGAGGCCTTCTCGCCCTCATTAACTACGTTACCAATGTAGGAGAGGATTAGACCGTGAAAATGAATGTTTCCTTAAATCACAAAAGAGGACTTGATAGAATTATGGATCCACTGATAGACACGTCCTCTACCCCTATAAGGTATTGGATGTATGTGGCAAAAACATCTCTTCGTTGTATCATCACCGACTTATAGGTGGTGGTTATCGATTAGATAAACTCTCAGATAAGTTTCATCTTGATAGTACTCTGATTTGATGTGATGGTATGAGTTTTGATTGATGTTTATGTGATACTGTCTACTCCTTATTTTGAGATAAAATGAGTACCTGATGAGTTGATGTTACTCCATATTATTCTGTCTATACTTTTTACTTTTAGCCCATTTACATACTGTACATTCCACGTATTGATACCATTTGGCACTGCATCATTTTATGATGCAAATTCAATAGACAAAGGACTTCAGCAGGCGAATCGTGGAGGTTCAGAGTTCTGTGTTGCCAGAGATTGGTGAGTCCCCCCTGCATTCGAAGGATATCTTTTATTTCATTTTCACATGTTTCAGCTATTTCCCTATGAGTTTGTTCGTAGCCATGACTTTTCATGGTACCTCCTTAGTCTGTAGAAATAGAGGCTTCATAGACATACAGATGACGGTTGATGTTAGGGTCTTTCCCCTATCTTTCAAAATTGAGCTTTCTCTATATATTATGTCTTATGCACTAGATGTCGTTGACTGGTTTCGTGGCTGAGAGCCCATATTTTGACGGGGACGTGATGAGGTAGAGTAGCCCACGAATAGCTATTTGTTATTTTCTAAAGTCTTCCGCTGATCGATTGATTGAACGAATGTAATGTGGCCAGGTGGTTCGCTTGGGGACTAGCAATAGTCTCTGAGTGTCAGTTATGCCTAGGGTACCCTCGTAGGGCGTGACAATAACACACTATATGAAAATGTTGTAGTAATCGAGTAGCACTATTTTGGACTAAAGAACAAAGAGTACCCCTTTTACGAATAATGTGGAGTATTGGATGACCACTTATAAATTAAAATCGAAAAGGGTCTAAAATATTAGTTACTGAATTATAAAACTTGATATAATATGGAGAATATTTCCTTTTAAGAAATTTATTTCCATCAATCTCGGATGGAGCCAAAGATTGACTATTTTTTGGCCTTGGAGTATGATGGAATAAAGCAA
>JAABOM020034243.1:0-17102 GCA_011800125.2 Solanum clarkiae
GAATTGAATGGTTTCTTATTGAATTGAGTTTGGTGTTTTGATTCTTCAAAAAGGTGCACTTTTGATTTACATGATTGTTTTTTTTTCTGGTCAGAATTTGATTTTTGTGATTTCTATTTGAAAACCACTTACTATGTGTTGCATCTTCTTGCAACATTGTGTGGATAACATTTTTTTCCTATTTGACAGTCTATCAAAAACAATCATTTTGCCTCGTTAAGGTAGAGAGAAGAATATATCATGAGGGGCGGCCTTTAGTGCTCACCCCTGGCCTGATTGTGAGGGCACCTCAGATGGTAGAACCTTGGTACTAGTGACATTTCTTTGAATGACAGTATGTTTGGGAGGCATGATCTGCAAATGCATAACGCACAAGTTAGAAGAGGATCTTCACAAGATTAGACTCCATGTCACGAAATTTAGAATACGAAAGAAGTGAGACAATTCTTAATGTCCTATAGCCTCGTTATTATGGATGTGGCGCGCTTAACTAATAATAAGGACTCAGCTTGACATGACTTTATAGACTCCGTTGGACACTTGAACTCTGCGCTCTGATACCAAGTTTGTCACACCTCGAGAGGATATTTAAGGCATAGCCAATGCTCAGAAACCATTATATTGTTGGTTCCCAAGATGTAACAATCAATCTTGAGATGAGAAGTCCCACATTGGCAAAACACAAAAGAGATGCTGGGTATATAAGTAAAAGACTGGTCTCTATATTGTGAGATGACTTTTGGGGTGAGCCCAAAGAGAGACAAATCCATGATGGGCTAGGCCCAAGAGTGGACAATACTTTACAGTATTGGGCCAGGTCATTATAGATGGTGTCAGAGCTACTCTTGTGCCAGCCTTGTCAATATGGGACTAGAGTTCAACTGAGTTCGGCGAATACCGTAAGGCGGGCAAGACTCAGTGTTGAGTCTTTACAAATCCCATGTGGTGGGGAAAACCTCAACGAAGACGTTGAGTCTATAGAAAAGGTGTATACAATAACCCATCTTGAGATGAGAAGTCCCACATCGAAAAAACACAAAAAAGATGCTGTGTATATAAGTAAAGGACTGGTTTATATACAGTGAGACGCCTTTTAGGGTGAGCCCAAAGGGATAAATCAGTGATGGGCTAGGCTCAAGAGTGGACAATACTTCACAGTATTGGACCAGGTCGTTACACAAGTGAACCATTTGGATCAATTTGCTTATTCAATTAGCGGAATACTTAATGAAACAAAAGAAAGTACTCAAGTGGGCATACAAATCCTCATGAAATTTTTTCCAAGATATCTCTTATTAAAACACTAAATGTTTCAATTCAAATAAATAATAATAGTTTTTCAAAATTGACTCTGAACGTAAGACAAACTCCACTTTACTCGATCTAACTCAATCTATGAAGCCTCTATTAACTCATAAGAAGGTTCCAACACATGTTCAAGGCTACCTCAAGACAATAAAAGGAATAAACTAAAATAGAAGGTTCCTCCAAAATCAAGGAGGTCTCACCATTGACTGAGACTAATTAGATCTTCAATGAAGTATTTGCTGAGGATCTCTAAGACCTGTATTTGCATCATAAAATGATGCAGGCCGAGTAACGTCAATATGTGAAATGTAAGATATGTAAGATGGCTAAATATAACAAAACTCAAAGGAGAATTCAATAGCAAGACAAGGCATAAATCAATCCTATATGATATGCAAGTTTAAAAATTAAAACAAAATAATACTTTTCAAATCAACTCAATCATATGCAATTTCGTTAAATCAAATTCAATTTCCATCATTAAGGAGTTTCTTTAGCTGACAATCATCGTCATATGAGTGAGTGATGGTATAACTCTTTGCACTATCGTTGCCGCAGGTGCCCAATACCTTGCCAGAGTAAGGGACGATTCAATTTATTGGATTCATAGCTTTATGTCCTCTTTTGGGACAAGAGTCACCTGAATTAATGACACAACTATCCTATACTGACTACATATTCTATGGGGCTTGAGTTCTTTCAACTCTTACTCAAATTGATGCTAATATTTCTCTTAAAACATATGCCCATATCTATCAACATTTCACTTTATCTCATTAATTCTTAGTGGACCTTTTCACAAATTCAATTTCATCTCAATTCATCAATACTTTTAATTTCAAATCATATGCACTTCCATAAAAATACATATGCTTCAAAAGTAATGTATATCTCATCAAAACTTTTTTCTCAAAACAACACTTAACTCAATGCTCAAACTTTTTTAAAATCAATGCTCGTGCTCTTTGAAAACTCCTTTCATCAATGCATAAAAATCATCATCTTTACAAGAAACATACATATTATTGATTTAGAACAATACTTTATTTAATACTTGAAAATCATGAATCTCAACATCAAACAATGCATGAAAAAAGCCATGATCATTAACTCAACTAGGGTTCATGAGAAAGTAACCATGAATAACAATTGTAATAATAAAATAATAAATAACTTCAATACATAATTATATAAAACTCAATAGAAGAAGAATTGACTTAGTTGGAATTCGAAAATTAGATTTTTGTTCAATTCAAAACTCACTCAAAATAGAAACGTAGACGTGGTGTGCGTGGACGAACTCAATCCAATTTTGTGCATAGTCTTACGTACCTGGAACAGAAAAAAATCTCGTGAAGAAACCTTTGGTTTGCACTTGAAGATGAAGAACTCTAGCCTCTTCATTGGATTTGAACGTAAGATTCAAATATTCTTAGAGATTTATGCTTTAATGGGAGGTTATTAGGTTATATAATAGGCTTCGGAAAGTTAATTAAGGGTAAAATTTCAAAATATCCTTTTAGAAAAATAAAATAATCATCAAAATTAGAAAAAATAACCTTTTGGTGAGTTTCGTTTGCGAAAATAATAGGGTAGGGGTCCCATCGCCAAACCATTCGGTGCTGAATAGGGACCTTGGGTCACCCTTTTTGACAGATTCTAAGCTTTCTTTGAGCATTTCGGTAGTCTAAGTCAGCATATCACCGAATTATTTGGCGGATTACTGAAATTTACAAATTCAGAAGGCTTCAGTAAAATGGTCATAACTTTTTACTCCCTACTCCGAGTAAAGCAAAAACAAGTGAGTTGGAAAGTTAATTCAAATATATATTATAGGCCACCTAACTCATTATGTTCCTAAAGATATGATCATTTGAAGTTTACACATTTAAGAACTCAACCCAAAACTTAGCCAAGGGAAGTGTTTTGAACTTGGCTTGACCTTAGGTGTCCCTTATGACCTAAAATCACATTTGATGCACTTCAAATACTTAGTAAAGAAACTTACCATGCATTTGCAACCTTCAAGTTACTATATCACTAAATTTCATAGAATTTTATATCGAAACTCAATTGATAAGTGTGGTTTTAACTCAACTTTGTGTTTAAGGATTTTAATGATCTTTGTTCATCCCAAATATATTGTTCCACTATAGAATAGGCTTTAATTCCTATATTCATGATTAGAATTACTCGATATGATCATACATATAAGAAGAATGATCCAAATCGTAACTTAGGAAATTCTAAGGTGTTACAATGTATCCCCCATGGGATCATTCGTCCTAGAATGATGGGTGAATTGGGGTGTTCTCAAGGCATGAATAGAATCAACAAATCAATTCAGGCTCAAATGCTCAAAAACTTCAAAAATCAAAAGTAATCGTCAACTTGACCGTATTGCCATTAGGCACGAATCATCAAATAAAAGAACTCGAAACTCATCTTTAGCAACATCGGGCAAGCACTCTTCATTTTAACTGTTAACCATAGCGTAGAGACGGTTTGTAACTCCACCCATTCCAATGATATTAACTCTTTGATTACCTCTAACCGGTGGGGTTGCAGAAGGTTGGGCCTTGTCCCCCTCATTATTTTACCTCCACATCAGACACTCCTTCTGGATATGGCCCATTTGACTACACTTGTAGCAACCATTGGTACCCACTCGACATTATCCTAGATGAGACTTTTCACACTTAGCACATGACATCTTTCCACTAAGGACTTGTGACCCATTTCCCTGGGACTGAGAACCTTGTGCCTTGAACTTTTGACCCTTATATGATCTATAATCTATTTTGGACCCAGATAACTTGTCCTTCTTGGTTAGTTGCTCTTTTCTATCCTTCTTATTCTCATGTTCCACTTGTTGAGCATAGACCATGAGCCTTGAAATATCCATGTCAGAAAGTAATAACGATGCTTTATACTCCTTCTTGACATGCTTTCCCAATCCAGAGACAAACTTTCTCATCTTAGACCTTATATCTGGGACCATCATTAGAGGATATCTAGATAATTGAATGAATTTAAGACTGTACTTTTTCACTGTCATCCCCTATTGCTTTAGATTCACGAACTCTTCCACTTTCGTCTCCTTTAAATCTCTTGGAAAGAAGTGGTCAAGGAATGCACTCTCAAATTCATCCCACACCACAGGTTCAAAATCCCCACCACGAATCTCCTCCCACTGATTGTACCAAACATTTGCAATACCTTTAACTTGATAAGAGACAAGCTCAACTCCCTTGACCTTAGTAGCATGCTTGACCTTTAGGACTTCTCACATCTCGTTAATGAAGTTCTAAGAGACCTATTCAACCTTGGACTCTGTAAAGATTGGAGGGTTCATCCTCAAGAAACTCCTAATCCTTGTAGTAGTTAATGGCTCATGAGAGCTAGAGATAGGGGTTGGGATACTTTGGTGACTATTCTAGGCAGCTACTAATTAAGTGAGCATTGCAATGACTCCTTTAAACTCGGCTTCAGAAGTAACAACAGTAGTAGGAGTTTGGGGAACTTAGGTAGGCTGAAGAGTGGTTACTTGAGGAATCACAGTAGACCATGAGGGGTGGCCTCTAGTCCTCACCCCTAATTGTGAGAGCACCTCAGATGGTGGTACCTTTGTTCTAGACATTTCTCTAACTGGCAGTATGTTTCAGAGGCATGATCTGCAAATGCATAACACACAACTTATAAAAGGACTTTCAAAGGATTAGACTCTATGGCACAAAATTTAGAATATGAAAGAAGTGAGACAATTTCTAATGTCCTATAGCCTCCCTATTATGGATGTGGTATACTTCATACCAATAATAAGGACTCTATTAGAGATGGATTTATAGATTCCCTTGGACACTTGAATTCCGGGCTCTAATACCAAGTTACTACGCCCCGAGAAGGTACCCTAGGCGTGACTGGCACTCAGAAAACATTGATTATTCCCAAGCGAACTGCTTGGCTCAATTTTCTTATTAAATTAGCAGAATACTTAATGAGACAAAATAAAGTACTCAAGTGAGCATTCAAATCCTCATGAAAAAAAATCAAGATATCTCTGATTAAAATAATTCAAGGTTTCAATTCAAGAAAATAATAATAGTTTTTTAAAATTGACGTTGAAAGTAAGACAAACTCCACTTTACTCTATCTGATTCAGTCTATGAAGCCTCTATTAACTCATAAGAAGTTGCTAAGACATGTTCAAATCTACCTCAAGACAATAAAAAGAATAAACTAAAATAGAAGGTTCCACTGAAAGCAAAGAGGTCTTACCACTGATTGGGACTAATTAGATCTTCAACGAAGTATCTGCTGAAGATATCTAAGACTTGTATCTGCATCATAAAATGATGAAGGCCAAGTGGCGTCAGTATATAGAATGAACGGTATGTTAGATGGATGAATAGAACAAAACTCCAAAGAGAACTCAATAACAAGAGCAAGGCACAACTAAATCAAATATGATATGCAAGTTTAAAAATTAAAACAAAATAATACTTTTCAAATCAACTTAATCTTATGAAATTCCATTAAATGAAATTCAATTTTCATCATTAGGGAGTTTTGGTAACCAACAACCATCACCATATGAACGAGTGATGATACAACGCTTTGCACTGCCACTGCAGCAGTTGCCAAATACCTTGCCAGAATAAGGGACGATTGAATTTATTGGCTCCACAAATTAAGTCCTCTTTTGGGACAAGCGTTTCCCGAATTAATGGCACAACTATCCTAGTTGGCTATATAGTTTATGGGGTTTGAGTTCTTTCAAATCTTACCCACATCGATACTAATTTTTCTCCTAAAACATATGCTCATATCTATCAACATTTCAATTTATCTCATCAAGTCTCAATGGAGATTTTCACCAATTTAATTTCATTTGAATTCATCAATACTTTCAATTTCAAATCATATGCTCTTTCATAAAAATAAATATGCTATCAAAATTCATGCATATCTCATCAAAACTGACTAGGACTAATTAGATCTTCAACGAAGTATCTCCTGAGGATCTCTTAGACCTGTATCTGCATCATAAAATGATAAAGGCCAAGTGGTGTCAGTACATAGAATGTACGGTATGTAAGATAGCTGAATAGAATAAAACTCAAAAGAGAACTCAATAACAAGAGCAAGGCACGACTAAATCAAATATGATAGGCAAGTTTAAAAATTAAAACAAAATAATACTTTTCAAATCAACTTAATCTTATGATATTCCATTAAATGAAATTCAGTTTTCATCATTAGGGAGTTTCGATAACTGACAACCATCACCATATGAACAAGTGATGATACAATGCTTTTCATTGCCACTGCAACAGTTGCCAAATACCTTGCCAGAGTAAGAGACGGTTGAATTTATTGGATCCACAAATTAAGTCCTCTTTTGGAATAAGAGTTTCCCGAATTAATGACACAACTATCCTAGTTGGCTACACAGTTTATGGGGTTCAAGTTCTTTCAAATCTTACCCACATCGATGCTAATATTTCTCCTAAAATATATGCTCATATCTATCAACATTTCAATTTATCTCATCAAGTCTCAATGGACCTTTTCACCAATTCAATTTCATCTGAATTCATCAATACTTTCAATTTCAAATCATATGCTCTTTCATAAAAATAAATATGCTTCAAAAGTCATGCATATCTCATCAAAACTCTTTTCTCAAAACAACACTTAACTCAATGCTTAAACTTCTTTAAAATCAATACTCACACTTTTTAAAAACACACACTCTCTCTCTCTATATATATAGCCCAAATCATTCCTCTCATCAATGCATAAAAAACATCATTTTCCCTAAAACATACACAATCTTGATTTAGAGCAATACTTTATTTAATACATGAAAATCATGAATCTCAATATCAAATAATGCATGGGAAAAACCATGATCATTAACTCAACTAGGGTTCATGGGAAAGTGACCACAAACAACAGTTTCAATAATAAAATAATAATAACTTCAATACACAATTATATAAAACTCAATAGAAGAAGAAATGACTCAATTTTAATTCGAAATCTAGATTTTTGCTCAATTCAATACTCATTTCAAAATAGAAACTTAGACGTGGGGCACATGGACGAACTCAATCCAACACTGTGGGTAGCCTTACATACTTGGAAGAGAAAAAATCTCTTGAAGAAACCTTTGGTTGGTACTTGAAGATGAAGAACCCTAGCCTTTTCTTTGGGAGAACTTTGAATGTAGGATTTTTATATTTTTAGAGACCTATGCATTAATCGGAGGTTATTAGGTTATAATAGGCTTCAGGAGGTTAATTGTTAAGCCCCGAGAGGGTACCTAGGCATGACCGACTCTCAGAGACTATTGCTAGTCCCAGAGCGAACCATTTGGCCTCGTCGTGAAATCTTACTCAAAAGCGGAAGATACTCATGTAAAAACATTAAGGGAAAGATAAAAATATAGTAAAATAGTCTCAAAGGAATAGCTCAAGTTTAGCAAAAGAAGTACTCGACAAATACTCTACTCAAGGTCTATGAAGCCTTTACTCTAAATGTCTAGATGGTACCATGAGAAGCCATAGCTACCCAACTCAAAGCAAATAAAGAAACTGATAAAGTGAAAGAAAGGCTCCTCCGAATAACAAGGAGGGCTCACCAAATCTCTGGAATTCTGAACCTTAAGGGTGCGCCTACTGAAGTCCTCTATCTCCTATATCTGCATCATGAAATGATGCAGTTTCAGTGGCGTCAGTACGTGGAATGTACGGTATATAAAATAGCTCAAGGAAATAATTAGGGCTCAAATCCAATCAAATAACTCAACTCGAACTCAACTCCTCATCTAATAACTCAACTCGAGTAAATCATGCAAGTCTAAAGCTTGAAATCATGCTTTAGAAATAGACTCAGTGTGTAATGCAACTCAGTTCGAAAATCACGAATATACTCAACTTAAGTGTTGCTTGGAAGTTTCTCTAACTGGCATAACTCTCCACCACATTGTGCTTTTAGTGATGTACAATGAAAAGACGTCATTGCTATGCTTGCCCTAAACTTGTAAAGGAATAGAGCGTCAACCTCTACCTCTCACTCTTGGATCCTAAGAGAGTGTCCCTCTATTGGGACATGGGCCACTAGAATTATCCTGTGCGACCATCCTACACTGGCAACGTAGTTTTGGGGTGCTCTTCAATCACCTAACTTAGTGCTCAGTACTCCTTCCAAGACTAAAATGTGTTCATAGAAATTAGCTCAAACTCAACACTTTGACTCATATCAGATAAGTCAACTCAGTTCTCAACAACTCAACTCAATTTCTCAACAACTCAATAATTTAGGACCATCATTCATGCAATTTAACTCAAGACTCTAAGTCACATCATGCAAGATTCTCACTAATTACGGTCAAGTATATCATATAATCCAGGCTCAACACATAAAACATAATAGATATTCTTTACATACATATATAAAGCAAGAAAACATACTTCTCAAGTTAATTTTACTAGGTTTAGAAGGTTAAATTAATACGTTCCAATTTAGTTAGTTAGCAAAGAAAATACTATATTTGTGGCTAGGGTATCAAGCATTGAAATAACATTCTGATCTTAGGCGTATTTATACGCCTAATTAGCCAATAATACCCATAAATGGAGACAAGTTAGAGGGTAAATTCATAGATTCTAGGTGTTTTAGTGTATTTTTCTCTTCTTTTGCCAACGCAGGGCCGAGTGAGCCGATTGGTTGTATTTTTGTAGGATTTCACTTTAATTGGAAATTCCGAAGCTAAACTCGAATCTGATGGAAAAATATAACCTAAAATTTAAAAGATAAAAGACAGTAGAAGTAGCCATAAGACCAAAGTCCATGTGGCAGACTTGGAACAAAGTTGTGGAAGCTGAAAATGCAGAAAAGGCGCGAAGCTGAAAAGTGTGCAAAGTCCTCGTCGCGGATTTGTGGAGAAGATGTATAAAATTGCCCCATCAACAAATTAAGTAGAAACCCAGTAAATATAAGGGGTTCACATCATGGACCCGATAACACGAGGCGAAAATTTAAGTTACGGGATTTTTATTGTTATTTTATCATAGACTTTAGGTTCTTAAATTCTGTTTACGGAAGAACTTCAGGAGGGACGATGGAGAACCCTTTTCTCATAGTATTTGGGTTAGTTTACTCTTTCTCCATTAAGTTTTGATGTTTTCCATATCATTCATGGTGTATTTCATGATCATGAGTGGCTAAGTCTCCATATTTTGGGGTTGTAGCCACAAACAATGTGTATTTCTTAACTTTAAATATCTATGAATGATTTCTTGTGATTATTCCTATGCTATTTATATTTATAGTTCTGAGTCTGGCCAACTAGGGAGTACATTAGTTGTTCACTTTGCATTCAAGAGCTGTTAGAGGGGATAGAACACAGTGGTATAGGGAGCTTGTTCGACTAGAAAACTAGGTTGACTCATGTAAGGGAGACCTGTGACAACTACCCTTACACCTCGCTCGGTTCGTAATATGACAAGATAACTTTTATGCATTTTTATTGGTCTGTCTACCCCCGCTTAGTGATGTAGTTATGTAGTCAATAATGGTAGGCCGGCAGAGGCATACAACCCTGTTCAAGTAATTTAAACCCCATGAATCAATAATCAGGAAACCAGACATAAATAGATATTGTTAAGACAAAATAGAGTCACAAAGATTACAACCCTGGAATTGCCCGTTAATTGATATCTTGTCTGTAAAATTTAGATTAGTTTAATAGAATTGTTCTTTACAATTATTTAACCTAAATCCACAATTCTTTTTACTAAAAGCACCATAAACGCGATAACTGAGATTGATTTCTAATTACATTCAAATCCTTTGGGGTCGACAACCCGACTCTTTTTTTAGGGCCACTATATTACTTGGGAGACCACGTACACTTACGTGTGCTGGGGAGCAACAAGTTTTTGGTGCCGTTGCCGGGAATTTGAAAATGAATTGGTTGATTATCAAAGTTGTCTTGTTTTGTGGTGTTCACTACATTTGATCTTAGCGGTGTTTTTGTGCAGGTAATTCATCAATAAGCTAGAAGATCAGGACTCTTTTTTTCGTCAATCAAAGAGGAGAGCAGGAGTTCTGTTCGAAATATCGCCAAATTAAACTTGTTGAGCAGGAGGATCAAGAGGATAACAAGGTGGACATTAACCCTATTGAAGAGAACATGGCAAATAACAACCCACCTGCACCTCCAGTACTTGCTGCTGCACCACCGACACCGAGTCCAACGAAGGATGTGGCAATACCAAGAACCACCAATGTTACGAGTTTCTTTGTCAAACCTGAGTCCAGTGGTCGGTAGGAGTTGAAGTAGAACATGGTCCAGCTACTACACTCTACTGATAGTTCACCAGGCTACCACATGAAGATCCACAAGTTCATCTTCAGAATTTTCTTGAGATTGCTGATACCTTCATTCCTATGGGGGTAAATCGTGACTATGTGAGGATGATCCTGTTCCCCTTCTCACTTTTGGGGGACGCCCGGAGGTGGATGTAAATTGAGCCACCAAAATCCATAGCATCCTAGGATGATCTGGCTCATAAGTTTCTCACTCGATTCTTCTCATCTGGCAAGAAAACTAAACTCAGAAGTGAGGTCCTGAGTTTCAAGCAGAGGTCCGAGGAGAATCAATATCAGGCGTGGGACAGGTTCAAAACTCTTCTGATCAATTTCCCACATCATTGTTAGGCTAACGAGGTACTGGTACATCCCTTTATTGAAGGTTTAGAACCTAATACCAATGGAGAAGGGTCATAAGCCAGTGGCTCAATCGCAGAGGAGGCTAAATCCAATCATGAAAGAGGTAGTAAAGAAAGAGATCATCAAGTGGTTGGATACAGGAATCATCTTCCCCATTTCAGACAAAAAATGGGTAAGCCTTGTACAATGTGTCCCCAAGAAAGGTGAGATGAAGGTTGTCACCAATGAAAAGAATAAGTTGATTCTGATTAGAATGGTGACAAGATGGCGAATCTACATGGATTACAGGAAATTGAATGATGCCACTAGGAAAGACCACTACCCCGTGCCTTTCATTGATCAGATGCTGGACAGACTTGTTGAGAAAGAGTATTATTGCTTCCTGGATGGGTACTCAGGATACAACCAGATAACAATTGCATCCGAAGAACAAGAAAAGACAACCTTCACATGCCCATATAGGACATATGCCTTCAAACGCATGCCCTTCGGTTTGTGCAATGCACCAGCCACTTTCTAAGTGTTCATGATGTCTATCTCCCATGATATTGTGGAGAACTTTGTGGAGGTGTTCATGGACAGCTTCTCTATCTTCGGTGAATCTTTTGAGAGCTACTTGTAGAATTTGGACAGAGTACTAGCACGGTGCAAGGAGACTAACCTCATTCTTAACTGGGAGAAATGTTACTTCCAAGTTAAGGAGGGGATAGTCTTAGGCCACAAAGTGTCAAAGAAGGGGTTGGAGGTAGACAGAGCCAAGATCGAGGTGATCGATAAGCTGCCACCACCGATTTCAGTCAAAGTAGTCTGAATGTTTCTTAGACATGCGGGTTTCTATCGTAGATTGATCAAAGACTTCTCAAAGATTGCAAATCTACTGTGTGTTCTATTGGAGAAATAGGCACCATATCATTTTCATGGATCTTATTTACAAGCGTTCGAATTGCTGAAAAAGGAGTTGGTGGAGTCACCTATCTTAGTAGTACCTGACTGGGGGCTTCCCGTTGAGCTAATGTGTGATTCCAGTGATATATCAGTAGGTGCGGTACTTGGGCTGCATAGAGACAAAGTGTTCCACTCTATATACTATGCTAGCAAGAGCTTAGATGTAACACAAAGCAATTATACAGTCACTGAGAAAGAAATGTTGGCATTAGTATATGCATTTGATAAATTTCGAGCTTATTTGGTGGGAACCCAAGTTGTGGTTTTCACAGACCATGCTATCGTGAAATATTTGTTCAATAAGAAAGATGCAAAGCCGTGCCTAATGAGATAGATCCTATTGCCCCAAGAGTTCAATATTGAGATCAAGGATCGTAAGGGTAGCGAGAACCAAGTTGCTCATCACTTATCCTGTCTAGAGACTAATGCTCACATAGGTGAGCAATTGCAGATCAAAGAAGAGTTTCCTAACGAGCAACTGTTTACAATTGAGGTTGAACAATTACCATGGTACACTGATACTGTAAACTACTTGGTGAGTGGTGTATTTCCTCCTGATGCCACATACTAGTAGAAAAAGTGGTTGGCTCATGATGCAAAAGCATATATCTGGGATGAGTCTTACATTTTCAAACAAGGGGCTGATTGTATGGTGAGAAGATGTATTCTGGAGGCGGAGATGAAGAAAATTCTTGAGTGATCTGATGCCTCTCCATATGGGGGTCATCATGGTGGTGACAGGACAACACACGAGGTATTACAATCAGGGTTCTTGTGGTCCACTATGTTCAAAGATGCCATTTAGTTCTCTAGGGCCTGTGATACTTGCCAGAAGACTGGTGCCATATCTTGGAGGCATGAGATGCCCCTAAACAATATTCTGGAAGTGGAAATCTTCGATGTTTGGGGAATTGACTTCATGGGGTCATTCCCAGCATCATTAGGTTGTCATTATATCCTGGTAGTTGTGGACTATGTGTCTGAATGGGTAGAAGCAGCAGCCCTCCTAACAAATGATGCTGAGGTGGTGAGTAAATTCCTCCAAAAGAACATCTTCCCTCGATATGGTACTCCAAGAGCCATCATCAGCGATGGAGGTACGCACTTTCTCAACTAAACCATGAACAATTTTCTGGCAAGGTATGGGATCAGGCACAAAGTGGCTACAACATATCATCTACAAACTTGCGGCCAGGGGGAGGTATCAAACTAGAAGGTGAAGCAGATACTATAGAAGACAGTAAATGCCACCCAAAAGAATTGGGCAATAAAGCTTGATGAAGCTTTGTGGGTGTACTGGACTGCGTACAAACCCTAATTGGAACCTCTCCTTACAGGATGGTGTATCGGAAGGCTTGTAATTTGCCCATAGAGCTTGAACGTCAGGCATACTGGGCGATAAAAAAGATGAATCTTGACCCTAAGCTCGCCAACAAGAAGAGACCAAAGCAATTCAAAGAGTTGGATGAATACCGACTCCAAGCCTATGAAAATGACAAGCTCTATAAGGAACAAACAAAGAAGTGGCATAAACAACACATAATCAAGCGGAACTTTGAGCCGGGTCAACAGGTATTGCTCTTTAATTCTCATCTTAAATTATTTTCAGGAAAGCTGAGGTCTAAATGGAGTAGACCGTACGTGGTGGTAGCGGTTACACCCAACGGTGCAGTGGAGTTGAGAGATTTGACTATGAACCAAACTTTTTTGGTGAATGGTCAATGTGTCAGACACCATTACAGTGAAGACACGAATCAAGTTGAGGAGACCATTGAGTTGGCTAATGATGAATGAGCTGATGACGCATCATTCTGCGACGTTAAATCAGGTGTTGCACGGGAGGTAACCCATTGTGAGGTAATAGTAGTTTCATGTCTTTTACTTTAAAAACAAATAAAAATAAAAAAATCATCAGAAAATTGGATCCCACACAAAAATTGTGAAAAATTTGCACAAGTACAAGTCTGTGACGCCTCCGCGTTGTGGACCCTGACCAATTTTGTGCAACTTTCTTCGTTCTTATTTTCCAATGATCCGTTGGGTATTTTTTTGTGTTTTCTTGGTCTAATACATTAGTTTTATTGTTTTGAAGCATGTTCAGGTGTTCAGGAAATTTTTAGGGGCCCGGAGCTAAAAATAAAAATCTTAACGAAGCTCAAAATAGTGAGCGTTCGTGATGGTACCGCGACACAGACCTGTCGCGGATGCCTACTATTTCTGCACGAAGGAAAAAAATTCATCAAGTGTTGGTCCACATTCTCTCTGCGAAGCGGAAGGAATGCTAATATGCGTTATTTCTTCCACGTACAGACGTGGCACCACCCCCATATAAATACCCCAACCATTTTCTTTTCCCTTTAACACATACCCCACGACCCCAAACCCTTTTTTCCTCCATTTTCTCTTCTTTCTCTTCCCTCATTCCCCTAATTTTCAAATAACTTCGCGTCACACATCAATTGGGTCGAGCACCCCACTACACGAAGTTCATCTCTCCTCCAGGTATGGTTTCTTCACTTCTATTTTGCTTCATTTCAATGCTTCAAGGTGGAGATTCTTCATGAATTGGGGTAAAATTCGAAGTGGATTACTTGATTTATGGTTGATTCTTGGTTAATACTTGTTAGGTGTGCTTTGTTTTTGGTTAATTTGTTCATCTATGTGCGTAACATGTTTGATTGTTGTGGGTGAAAACCCTAATTCGAAAAGCAGCATGAGAATGGGAGATAATTGGGGGATTTTTTCATGTTGTTCTTGTGATGGGCCAATATGTGGTGTTTTACACTGGGAATTGCTAGTTTTAAGGCAGGTGTTTGTCTACACTATTTTGGGGGAGGGTAAATTGGTTGCCATTAATGTTATGCATACTAGTGTTCATCACCATTACTTGTGGGTGCTCTGTAGTTTCAATGTTAGCTCTTGCCAAAAGAGTAAGTGTGGGGTTGAACGTACTAAGTTGAGGGGTCAAATTGTTCGACAGAGTGATGTGGTGTGAAGTTGTACTCATAACTGTCAAATTCTGTTAGGGTATGTGGTTATGTTGTGCTCTTATTGTTGAGTTGTATTGTTGAGTTGTAGCACGTATGCCTTGGGGAAGTCTGAGTACCCTCGCCATACGAGTTTGAGTTTAAGTGTGGGGTCATGTGAATGGTGGCTTATATATTGTTTGTGCACTTGTGTCTTGCAGGTATCATGTATTTACATGCACACCATGGCAGTTAATCTAGCAAAGCCGGGGATTCCAACACTAGGAAGCGAGCATGGGATGTTCCATAAATGCCCAGCAACACGATGAGAGGCCAACAGTCCCGATTTGGGGCAAACGCTGTGAACTAGGACGGGAAAAGGTGGTATAAGTCTCATAATGAGACGAAGTACTACCCAAACATCCAGATTGATGTGGACTCATTAAGGAACAAACACCCGTAGATTCTAAACAGGTGCAATGAGCTGAGGTTAGGGTTCTTGTTTCAAGACCGCCGACATTGTAACTTAAGCTTGGTATGGGAATTCTACACTAACATGAGCAAGGAACCAATATCCCAATATTTCATTGTTCAAGGAATGGAGGTGAATGTTTTGCCTCTTACTATCAACATGGTCCTTGGCGCCCCCGAAGAGGTCTCCGCAGGTGTATTCAATGAGCTATGCCTTTTCCCACCATACTGGGAAATCAGACATACTCTTGCGGGACTGACCTCCATAGCTAAGTGGGTCTGACATGCAGAGAGGGGCGATCACCTATCATTCTCGTTTGCTCACATGTTAAAGGAGGCCTGAGTCTGGGTCAAGTTGGTGACACATTCATTTTTCCCGGGATAACATTTCACAAACGTGATAGGGGATCGGGTGTGCCTCACCTATGCCCTTATGATAGGGATGACATTGAACTATGACACCATTTTCAGGCTAGCTATGAGGAAGGCCAAGACCCACAAGGGTCGCAGCTATGTATTCAGGGGCCTTATAACTCAATTATGTCATATGACATGTGTCCCGAAGGGGAAGCCAATTATTGCCCTGTTATTCAAGCCCCAACATATGTTCTCACCCATATCAAGGGGCCTGATGTTTCTTTGGGCCCGGTGCTCACCGCTGCCAAGAGAGACTACCAGGATGATCTGATTATAGCCCACATGTATGGGCTCGAGATATTGAGGCATCAGACTGGTGGCTGCCTCTCTACATGTCAAGAGCTTCAGGATGTTGAGATTTGATACTCTCTCAATGCCCATGCCAAAGCAGTCTTGGGCATTGGGCCGAGGTTCATCGAACCAATGGAGGATGATGTACCCACAGATCGAGGGAAGGTACATAATGACAAAGACTGCAAGGATGAGGAGGTAGCTGATGAGCCACTGGTCTACATGGGGGGTGAGCCTATTCTACCAGGGCCCGATGATGAGTGAGCACGAGGATCGCCACTTCATAGGTTTCGTATGGTTAGTACTGGGGACAGCGCTACGTTTAAGTGTGGGGTGAGGATTCATTTGTTGATTATGCTTCTATTTCTATTGGCATGTGTTAAGACCATTTCTATTTCCTAGATTGTCATGTTTATGGTTTATGTTGGACATATTTTTTTAATTTGGGTCTGTAATTAATAACTATTAACTATGTCGTGCATGGATGCTTGATTGGTAATATGATATGGATGCACTGGTTTAGTAGCAGTAGCTTGTCTGTGCAAATAGTTGTGTTAGTCATAGTTGAGCAATGGGGGCCGTATGATGGATGGGTGACGACTGTCCTAAGGGCATTCGTCGAATTGAGTTCATGTAGAGTGTGGTAGTGTACAAATGAGCATCGAGTATAAACACTTGAACCTAATTTAGAAGGACATGCTTGATCATTGTAAGTCATAATTGTATGCATGCTTAATTAATTGAATTCATGTGAATACCATAATAGGCACTCTTGTGTTAACCTTGTGATGAAAGTGTGCCAAGAGTGAGTGAGCAAATTGTGAGTCTTTGTTGTGATAGGTTCGAGAACTTTCCTGGTATGTAGAGTAGACTTGGTGTAACACCCCACATTTTATTTGTACTAATTATATGTGAATAAATCATGACATGGATTGGTCAAAGTAGCGTTAATTTTTGAAAGCG
>JAABOM020034254.1:0-17101 GCA_011800125.2 Solanum clarkiae
CCAATGAAGAATCTAGATTTCATGCCAAGTAATACGAAATCAAGTAGCCTTACATACCTCGTTGTATGACCTTGTTAATACCTCGAGACAACCTTCCCTTCCTCCAAGTATTTATCTATAACATAGTAGGTAATAAGACTAGTATTAGCAGCAAAGAGACACTTCTTGGCTGCCTAATATAACAAAAACTAACAACCGAGCAGCAAGCCTATAATTAGCAACGCAAACACATTCCTTCAATCCTTTCACTAATAGTCGTATTTTCTAACACACATTCACATGTACACATCATGTGCAACTTGTTTTACTGCCACAACAGTGTTACAACAGCCTACAAAGCACAACACATTATAATTCTACACAGTCTACAAATGGACAGCATAACGTGACCTCCCTTCGCTACATATCGAAGTCGACAATTTCAAACCTGTTCCAACTCTAACCAAAATGCTCCAACAATATTTGCACATGAAAATAAATTTAAAACAGTCCTATAATAGCACTCAAGAAGTCATGAAGGACATGAGCCAATAACCTTCCATCCAACAGTACACAAGTTCCAATAAACGTTACACTTAAGATAGCACAATGAAACACGTTTGTTAAATGAAATCCAAATCAAGACAACAACCTTAGGGTAATATTTATAACTTAAACCATATTAAGAACATCAATGTTTCTTCATAAAACAGCCCACAAACCATCGAGAAGTTACTAAAAGAAAAGACAACTGTGCAACGACTTTCTAAACATATGTTGTCCCAAATTTCCAGCATAAACATACTATCATATACTTGTTGTTTTTCATAAGAAAACCACACTAAACACATGTTAAACTTACTTACCACCAATTTCAAGGTGTAGGTCTTCTTAAAGAACTCTAGAAGTCCCCTTGTAGCTGCTTGCTAGGCCAAGAAAGAAAAACACCAATGTTTTGAGAAAGCTGAATTTTTTTCCAAGTCTAAGAGTGAATAAATGTTGCTGCTTATAACCCCTTTAATACTAACTTGGACTCCATTATTTTGACATTTTGACCACTTATTAAAACTTATTATCACTATGGTCATCCAGTAGCTTGGCCCTTACACCTGCGCCTAAATGGGTCTCCAAGTTGATGGGCTTCGGCTGCCTATATTCCAACTTTCCCTTCACTTAATTTGGGCCCAAATGGTTAAGTGTATTGTGATGCACTTGGGCCCTTTTTTTTATACTTCATGGACTGAAAATGTAGTCCATTTATGATGCTAAAACATGGGCGAAAGTCACACCCTTAACACGCACTTTATTCATAATCGGACATGGACAAATTCGATGTCGAGCGTCGTCTCTGTATAGCAAGATAATTTAAGCTAAGAAAGTAGGTGACGCATCTGCTAGCTTACTAAGTCCTATAAGCACCTAAATTCTCTTACTTCATTTAAGGTCGTGATCTCCACAATTTGACACAAAACATGTATACACTTGACCCTCTTAAACGTTAGACGCACATATAGCTCATTAACACGAGATTCAAGCATTTTTAAAAAAATTAGCGCTAATTTGACAAAACCATGTCATGTTTCATTTGTATTGTACTAGTACTGTAAGGCGTGGGGTGTTACAATATTTTAGAAATCTTATCCCACCATTGCCACCTTAGAACCTTGGGTTATCCATTGCATCCATAACAAGTCTCTTGTTTAGAGCACTAGAAGATCCTCGGCCTTGAAACGTGATACCTTGTTGGAACTGGTCATCCTCAAACTGAGCCCTCTTGGACTCTCCACTTCTCTTTTTCCTAAGTTTTTCTCCCTCAAGTTGTTCGACATATGTCAGGAGATGGGACAAATCCATATCACTTATCAACATAGCGGCATGACACTCCTTTTTCACCAAATTGGATAGCCCCATCTCAAACTTGTTCATTCTAGACCTCAGATCGGCAACTAATTGTAGAGCATATTTAGAGAGTCGGTTGAATTTAAGGGCATACTCCCTCACACTCATCGACCCTTGCTTCAAATTGATGAATTTCATCATTTTGGCCTCCCTTAGCTTAAGAGGGAAGAACCGGTTGAGAAATGCCATCTTAAACTCCTCCCAAGAAATAGCATCACGATTTTCCCTCTCTATTTTCTATTGCACTAACCAAATTTGAGCCACCCCTTTGAGTTGGTAGGCTGCCAACTCCGCATTTTCCTCTGAAGTCACCCCATGATAGTTAACACCTTGTACACCTCATCAAGAAACTCTTAGGGATTCTCATCCACCTTAGACCCATAGAATTCCGGTGGATTCATCCTAGTGAAGTCCCTTACCCTTGAGGCAGGAGTGAGAACATAAAGAGCTTAGGCCCATTGGTTGATTTGGTTGGACATATCATGGGCCAACATGGTGATATCATTCCGGAATTCAACTTCAGTAGCACCTCCATCATGAGGATCTTGAGGAGCGGGGTAAGCCGGTTGTCCCACAGGTGCACGACCTCTCTTTGTTCTTTCTCTTTGTAGCGGCATGATCAACAACTAGAAGAGCAAAGAATATTCGTTAAAGGGAATAAGCCTTACTTAAAACTAAGGCACGATATAGACTATGAAGAAGTGAAACATTTTCTAAAACACCTCATAGCTTCCCCATTCATAGTTCTAGCGTGCTTCACAACCATGAATAAGACTCTAATCGACGCGGTGTGTTGAATTTTGAGGACCATTAACAAACTAGTGCTCTGATGCCATCTTTGTCACGACCCACACCTAGGGTCTAGACGTGACACGGCGAATGGGGAACCTGATGGGACCCCAAACAAACCTCTTAGCATATCATACACACATTCTTAATCGCAGAAGCAATTAAACAACAACAAGAGAGTAGAAATGGGGATAAAGGGACTAAAGGAATCCTTTGATATCATAAAACATAAGCACTCAAGATCATTGCATAGATACATCATAATATTCCAACAACACCTCTAAACTTAGAATAGAGCGGGGCTCAAGACACTTTCCGGGCTCACCCTCATGATTGTCAAATATCAATATAAAGATGTTTTAGAAATAATAAGAGAAAGTAGATAGTGTCCTCGAACTTGAGGACTCACCAAACTTATCTTAAGGATGTCAAACTAGTCACGTGGAAGAGGAGTCAAATAGAGCTCTGGTTATATGGTAACATCACGTAGGCATGGAGTATATATTAGTACGTCTGAATGTACTAAGTATGTAGGATACAATGCAACAAAAGATAGGCAACATGATCAAAATACATAATTATAAACAAAGAATAAGTAAGATATCAATATGACATGCATGAATGATGCTTGAGGTAAAACATGCTCTAAAATAATCATTCTTGCATAACTTGTTCAACACAAAAAGGTGACATGATTAGATCATGAAAATACCATATACTAGAGGGTGAGTGGTATAGCATAGGTCATAATCCTTTTTAGTAGGTAATGGTTAGTACATGAGTGAAACGACCCAAAAAGTGGCCAAAAATGTTCCTCGAAATTTCCGAAATTTTAATTTGCATATATCTTAAAATTCGTTCATTATTTTGAAAATCCGACTTCATATTTGTGATCGGGGGTCAAAATTAGGTGAAAAGGGTCTTACTGCGATTTAAGAGAAAAAGATTATCAATTATAAATTTTTAAGTGACGATTTCCAGAGAGCAATCCGCCCCCCGGGGCGATGTGCCAAGGGTGTGCTCATGTAAAATTTTGACTCCGCATCCTCTCCACGATGCGGAGAGGTATATTTTCCCTGACAGTGTTTTTCCTGTGCAGTCCAAATATTTTAAATGTTGGGCCCAAGTTTTCCCAAACGTATTTTTATCTATACTTAGCCAAATTTCATCCTTATATCTACAATAAGAAATTTCACTTTTAAAGACCAATTCTTAATGAAGGGAGGAAAATCTGGTCGTTAAAGGTGTATTTATTAACATCCAAAGTTTTTTCTGTCAGATTTTAGTTTATTATTAGCGAGGGGATACTATGCAGACGTTAAAAGTAATAATATTCTGTCAGATTCTTAATTAATTAAAGTTCCCTTTTTTTAAGTATGAGAATCACACGTTTCTCCACACAGACCTGCCCCTCCGCAATATTTTCATACCACATCTGACTGTGTACCTCTCTCATACTTCACTTTAGTTGGAGAAAATTCAGGAAAGTATCATCTTATCCAGTTCTGTTAGAGAAGCTCAGTAATTTCAGCAAAGCAAGCACTTGGATTTGCAGATTCTTCTCGCCTAGTTCTACTAGTTCGCTAGGTTTGTTTTATTTTTCAATTATATAAAGGAAATTTTCCCCTTTTAGTTTGATTGCACCAAAATAAAATTCTTCTTCTCTTCCTTTTTACAGCTCGGCAATTTGCCGCTTTGATTGCGTCACAATAAAATTCTTCTTCTCTTCCTTCTACATCTCACTCACTTTGCTGGGATTCATAATATTCCGAAGGATTCTTGGATTGCCATCTTTTCGACATAAAATTCTATCACTTTGCTGGGATTCATAATATTCCGAAGGATTCTTGTATTGCCATCTTTTCGACGTAAAATTCTATTATTGTAACTCTGAAATGCTTTCTAGAATGCCTAATTTTGCAAATTTTGTATTTTCTCCAATTTTGAGTTTTCAACTAGTTTTTCTCTTCTTATTTAGTGTTCCTGCACATATGTATGTTAAATGTATCCTTGTATGAGTGTTCCACTGTTGAGACAGATAGTGGAGAAGAGACAAAAACCTAAAATTCATTTATTTGTAGGATATTCTATAACCCCATGCCTCGACAGTGTCAAAGACACTATTTTCATGTTTAATTTAAAGGGTTTTCTTATTGAGGCCACCACTTGATCATAATGAGTGTACACATAGGTCTCGTTTTATGATAATGGCCTTGTGAAGGTTATTTCATTATTTTGATAATGGTCAGTTTGTGTTGGTCGTGATGACAATTGGGGTGGGGCGAGTCATGCCGAGCCAGAGAAGAGTTTTAATGGCACAGAGGGGGGTTGGGGAGGGCAGGGCTGGAAAAACTCATTCTATTAAATTAATTGATGGGGCAGGGAAGGACAGGTTGCGGCTTGATTGGGATTCGCTAATTTAACTGGTATTTTATCATTTTTCAGAGTTTAATATGCTAAGCTGCTATATTAACTATGCGGGCTAATTTGTCTGTGTTTAATATGCTATATTTCATCATGATTTTGAAAAAGGAGGTTCTTGGGATGGTGATCTGTCCATGTATAGAAATTTATATGATCTGTCGATGTATAGAAATTTATAGGTGTAATCTAATTCCTAAATAGCGAGGACAATGGATTCATTTGGTTTTAGCTGTTTGTATTAGTAATACAATATGCAGATTAGTTAGTCCTTAGGATGTTCAAATTATTGTCATTCTAATTACATTTTAATTGGTGTTTTGTACTAATTCATTCTTCTAGGACTTAGCCATGTCCTGTATCTATTTTCTGATTTTATTTTATTTTATTTTATTCTATTATTTTTTTTTTTGTGCTTGTTAGTGCGTGTGCATGAGAAGAGAGAGAGAGTATTTTCTTCATGTTAACTTTTATTTTTTATGTTGACTTTCTTATAGGGAACAATGTGAAGTATTGTGTTTCAGATGAGGTGTTTATACTGCTATCGTTTGGTGAATTGCAGCTTTCAGATGACATAGAGTGGCATTTCATAGGGAATTTGCGGAGCATTAAAGTCAAACCACTTTTAAGTATGTTGTTCTTCCTTCACTTTTCCTTCTCCTATACTTTCCTTTTGGGTCAGTAAGGTGAAATGTGCATTTCTATGAAAAGAGTTTCAGAATGAAGCAAAATCATAAAAATTGTGATTACGTGATAAATTTTGTTGGAGAAACACATGGAAAAGACCTTTTTTTTGGGCATTTTGGTAAAGTCCATGGAGGGAAGGATTGTGTCAAGAAGGATTGTGTCAAGAACTGTAAACTTTGTCTTGGTAAAAGTAGTATGCTTGCTTCATCAAATTTTGATTATATTAAGTACTGCAAATATTTAAATAAATTCCACATACCATTAAACATTTTTCCTTCACTTACATAAGTCAGACAAGTGGACAATAAGTTTCTAATCTTCTGAGTTAGTATGCGTGACATAACGGGTAATGAAGAGCTTGAGCCACTTTTTTGTGCAACTGGTATAGAGCTTATAACAAGTTCTCCTCATCTTTGTTTTTCTGCCGGAGTGCCAAATCTTGCTATTGTGGATACTGTAGATGATGAAAAAGGTCACTAACACTAGCCTGCTAGTAGTTTGTGTCCTGTAAATAGTCTACAGGTCAAGCAAAATACTCTAGATCAAAATTTTTTGTTATACTGTTAGATTGAACACTAGAGCTAGAAGCTAGCTTACTTGCATTATACAAGTTATTGTTCTCTAAGTTGCTCGGATTGGGTGCAGGCATCTGGTACTAGTGTGGATCCTTCATGAATGAAATTTTAGGATTCAGATGGTTATGGGTGGATTTGTCCGGCTAAAAATAATTCAAATATCTATAACTAGAGTTATAAAAATATGCCTGGCTAGAATGAGAAAACTGATTTTGTTTATTTGCTTGTTCTATGATAGACATCTATAACACAACAATTGGTAGCATAACTAAATTATGTCTCCTGACCATCAGGAGTAATGAAAATCCAACTCAAACGTTTTCTTTGGATGATTGGTGGGGGTGGAAAGTATCTTAAGTAGTTGAATGAGGAGCAATCTCCTAGTTGATGTTCTTGAACGTAGTAGCTATAGTGGCAGATTGCTCAATATATAGCTGAGCTTTAATTAATAGAAACATTGTTGTAAATTTTAATGACAACTGGGGAATGCTTTCCCATGAGAAAAGCAAAATATATAATGAAGTTGCTCCACTAAAATACAACAAAGATTCACTATTTTTTGGCTTTGGAGTATGATGGAATAAATCAATATGGCTTTTTAAATTGTCTGCGCTTTTTCAATTGTGAAGTAGCAGTTAGTCAATGCAACTTTCGACGCTCATCATGGGTCATCCGGAAACAGTCGCGCTATGTTTTTAAACATAGAGGTCAGGCTGCATACATCCGACCCCCCCTTACCCCGCAATGGGCGGGAGCCTTTGAGGTATTGGGGTAATGTTGTTATAGAATCTCCTTTAGTTTATGCGAAGAAACTTAAAGAGAATAGTTTCTCCAAAATGATTGGGAGCATGACTGTATAATTTTACGTAGCAAATAAGTTTCTGATTGTAATTTGGTGATTTTATGGAGTTTGATATGTACTCTTTTTAAATTGGAGAGATGGATTTAAAATCGATACTAGGCTATTTTGTTTAGAAAACTAATAAGAAAAATGATCTTAATCTAAACACTGTCTATAAACAATCTAGCACATAAAAACATCTTCTGTCCTAGTTAATGTATCTTATTTAAGGAAAAAGAAATTTCGTTAAGTAATTTATTTTAAGCTAAATAAGAAAAGATATCTTCTGTCCTACTGTTTTTCCTTGATTGTGCAATTTGACGTCTTCTTTTTTTCTACGATTGCTTCACTGTTTTCTTCACTTTTTGGTAGATGATTTAATATTTTTCTCATCTGTCGTGTAGCATGTACATAGCTGGACTATTATAACTCATAATTAAAATATTTATTATGGCACCTAATAAAGAATGGATGCAACTCGTTCAAGATAGACTTGATAATGCTTCATCATTGGGGTAGAGAACTTTTTAGATTATGCTTTTACAAGATTGAGAGTAACACAAGAGATACGTTGTCCATGCGTCAGGTGTTGTTATGCATCTTCAAAAACTCGTGAGATGGTTAGGTCACATCTATTAGTGTATAGAATAATCGAAAGTTATACTTTTTGGTATCATCATGGAGAGAGGTTAGGTGAGTCAGAGTCATCCTAAATTTGTGGAGGATAATGACATTGAAAAAGATGATGATGAGGATGAAATACATGAGATTTTAACGGATTTATATCCTGCTTTTAATGGAGACAATACGAACACTGATGGTGAGATGGAACCAAATCCTGAAGCAAAACAATTCTATGGCCTATTAAATGATTATGAACAACCATTATATGAAAGTTCAAAGCAAGAAAACTTTCTACTTTGATTAAGTTGCTTCATATCAAAAGTATTGGCCAATGGAGTAGTGCTTTGTTTACAATGTTGTTAAAGACGCTGAAAGAAGATTTATTGCCTGATGGATCAAACTTGCCCGGGTTCATATTATGAGGCAAAGAAAATAATTCGAGACCTCGGCTGTCTTATCAGAAGATAGATGCATGTAAAAATAATTGTATGTTATATTAGAAGGATGATAAGCTTCTTGAATCTTGCAAAGTGTGTGGTGCATCTAGATGGAAGGAGAATAAATGTAATGGGGAAACACAATTTAAACGTGGTAAAAAAATACCATGCAAGATTTTACGTTATTTTCCTCTAAAGCCAAGACTCCAGAGATTATTTATGTCCTCAAAAATATCTTCTTTGATGAGATGACATCATGATGAAAGAGTTGATGATGGAATAATGAGGCATCCGGCTGATTCGGTAGCATGGAAGACACTAGACGAACTTCATCCATCTTTTGCTACTGAGCCTCGTAATGTTCGACTCGGACTTGCTAGTGATGGTTTTCAACCATTTAAAAATTCAAAAACTTCATATAGTATTTGGCCTGTGGTACTTATTCCTTATAATTTATCACCTTGGTTATGCATGAAGCAAGAAAATTTTATTTTGTCGATGCTTATTTCCGGTCCTGAAAGTCCTGGAGATGCAATTGATGTTTATCTCCAACCTTTGATAGATGAGTTAAAGGAATTATGGGAAACTAGGGTAGAGACCTTTGATGCGTCAGCTAAACAGAATTTCATGTTACATGCAGCTTAATTATGAACCATTAATGACTTTCCAACATATGCAAATCTGTCAGGATGGAGTACCAAAGGAAAATTAGCTTGTCCATGTTGCAATAAAAAAACTCTTTCAATTAGGTTGGAAAATGGTAAAAAAGCAGTGTTATATGCATCATAGATGCTTTCTTCCTCTTAATCACAAATGACGAAATGATAAAGATTCCTTTGATGGCACTAGGGAGCAAAGAGTGCCACCAAAAATGTTATCTGGCAATGATATACTTGATCAAATAGGTGATTTAGATGGGATTACACAATCAAGAGATCCAAGAAAGAAGATTAAGATATCACATGAGAGCAGGGGTGATAATTGGAATAAGAAGAGTATTTTCTTTGAACTTCCATATTGGAATACTCTGTTGTTGCGACATAATTTAGATGTGATGCACATTGAGAAGAATATATGTGATAACATCTTAGGAACAATCTTAAATGTCAAAGGAAAAATCAAAGATACCTTGAATTCTCGGATGGATTAGCAAGCAATGAACATAAAGAAAGAATTGCATCCGACAAAGAATGGAGATAAATATGAGTTACCTACTGCTAGTTACACATAATCTCCTCAAGAAAAGCACAACTTTTTCACTTTCTTAAAGAATTTAAAGGTCCCGGATGGATTTTCATCAAATATTTCTTAGTGTCTCAACCTCAAAGATCACAAACTTTCAGGATTGAAAAGCCATGATTGCCATGTTCTTCTGCAACATTTACTCCCACTTGCGATATGTGGTATGCTCTGCAAATCTGTGGTTGAACCACTTATTGAGTTGTCTATATTTTTTTAAGATACTTGGAGCAAAATGTTTAAGAGTAGATGAGCTAGAGCAAATAGAAGCCCAAATTCCAATAACTCTGTGCAAGTTAGAAAAGGTCTTCATTCTTGCATTTTTCGATATCATGGTCCACTTGCCAATTCATTTAGCTAATGATGCTAAGATTGCCGGACCTATACAATATTGATTGATGTATCCAGTGGAGCGATGACTATACTTTTTGAAATCCTTTGTTCGTAATATGGCTTGTCCAGAAGGTTGTATTGCAGAGGGATATATAGCCAGTGAATGCATGACCTTATGTTCAAGGTATTTACATATGACGGAGACGAAATTTAATTGCCAGGAAAGGAATTATGATGGTGGTTCTGTTGAATCTAATGGCCGCTTAGCATTTTTTTCTCAATCTGGAAGAAGTTTGAGAGGTGAAAAACCGGCATTCTTGATTCAAGTGAATTTGAGCTTGCACATGTTTATATTTTGAAGAATTGTGATGAAATTCAACCATTCCTCGAGTAAGTAAATGATTTTTTCAAATAAGTTACTCTTATAATTTTCGTATCCTTATATAAAATGAACATATTTACATCAAATTCTTTGCAGGGAATTTTCAAAAATTCAATTGATACATCTAAAAATTATTCAGAGATGGAATGGAATAGACGTGAGCAATTAAGAATTTATATTTTAAATCAATTTATGAAAAATATTTTCTAAATTATGTGCTTGTCTTTGATAGGTTGCAGAATTACACAAACATGATGACAGTGAGAAAATAAAAGATTTTCTCTCATTGTCATGTGGTCCTCTTCTATATGTAACATGTTTCAAAAGCTATGTTACTAATGGATATAGATTTCATGTGCAAGATCATGATAAAGGGTTGAGAACTCAAAATTGCGGGGTGGTTGTAGTTGGTGAGACTGATGAAGAGAATAAAAACATTGATTACTATGGAGAGTTAACTGAAATTCTTGAATTACGGTTTACTGGTGGAAGAAGAGTGGTTTTGTTTCGATGTATGTGGTTTGATGTCTTTGATCAAGAAAGAGGAATTAAAATAGATGAATATGGCTTCATAAGTGTTAACCGCAAGCGATTTTTGAAAATAAATGAGCCTTTTATATTAGCCAACCAAGCATCACAAGTATTTTATATCGATCTTGCGAATAATGGATGGCATGTTGTACAAAAGGTTCAAGCTCGTGATTCTTTTGATGTTGGTGAAAAAGAGGATGAAGACTTGGAGGAGCTACAATGAATTTATCAGACAATTGTGATGTTGCGACATTGTATTCATGTCTTATTTTTGAGTTCTTATTTTGTTACTGTGGTGTTGAATTTGATCCTAAAAATACTCTTAATGGTTTAGTTTCTATTTTAAAGTATTTTCTTTATGATTCTCTTGTTGGTGTTTACAGATGGACTATTTATTAGTAGTCATATAATATTCTTTATTTAGGTACATTTATGCTTCCAAACTTTGAAGCTTGTTTGCATTTTATGCGCAGATACATAGAGAATAACTATTTCTATTTGCCAAAGCTTTTTTATAATGTCGATTTTCTCCTCCATTGAAATGGCATTCTATTAATAGCTCATTCTAATTCACGGTACTTCTATAAAGTAACAAATAAAAATTTGACAAACTAAGAAGTTTATTTCCACTGCATATATTTTGTGTGAACCATCCTATAGGTCAGTCTTTTGTAGTAAGCTTCAAGATAGTTATAGATTGATGGTGAAATTTAGTACAAAGATGGTGGAAAGGGGGTTACTTTTTCTAGATTACTGGAAGTTCAACATTAATATAATGTGATTATGCACTGTTGCTATTGGTTGAGACTCCAATAATAGTTATAGTTGGACTGCATGAGTGCGAGTTCTTTTTGTGCGTAAAAAGTGTTTTTAGTGATGCTGATAAAGTAGTTTGACATTTGAAGAAGCTAATAATGATTTGATGTTAGCTTCTCTGCTTTTCGTCTTATTCCTGTAGTCCATTGCGTGAAGTGATGGATTAGCATTCTATCAATTAGTTAGGCCCTGATTCATAATATCATGCACTGGCAAGATGATTCTTTATAGAACTAGTTATCTATAATTCCCTTTTCTAGGTTATGTTTGATATTGCTCCCCTTTTTTTAACTTGTCTCTTTCAATGATTATACCCCCTGTTAGCCTCGCATGAACTTACAGAATACAACTGCCAAAAGACCTCCAAGTTAGATAAAACAATATTATTTGAATTCAGTTTTATTTATTAGTAGTAAATGTCATGTTTTTTAGGAGGTAAAAAGATAAAATTTTCATTCAATAAATAGTGTAGTTCTTTGCATATTTGCCGTCTTGTTTTGACTCAAGTTTGCTCTTCTATAAGTTATTTAATCTTCCGATGTGTAGGGCATTCTGCTTACAATCAACAAATTTAGGTGCATTCTCTATAACTAGATTTGATATAAATTAAGTTTTCTTAGCCTTTGTGGCTATTTCTTGTGTCTTTGTTGTATTGCTATCTCTCGAAGCTTGTCTGTGCTTGTAATAGTGTGGTTGTTGAACCATCACCTACTTCTCTCATTCCATATTTGATAATCTGTTGCTACAAAATATTATCCTATCATTCTTGCTTATGGTCTACTTCTGTTGATTTGCTGGGATAGCCAGTAAACTTCAAGATTTCAATAACCTAATTGTCTCAATTTTGTTTCACTGCCGACATTATTTGCAAATTATTGCCTCGTTCCATATGCAGTTATGCCCATTACTCCTGTTGTCTTAGGTTTGGACACTATCTCCCATGCTACTCGTGCCTTTTTCAGCTATTATGACTTCCCGTCCGTATGAATGTTCTGCATGCTATTTTAACCATTCTCGTAATCTTCTTACGCAAATAAGAATATTTAAGACTAATATTTTGATTCTCAAGTTGTTATATTGAAAATTTATTATTGAAAACTTGTTGAATGATTTTCATCTTATTGGATGAACTTCCAATGGGATTGTTTTTCTATTTGGTTGATATGGATCCATCAAAAATTCAAAAATCTGTAATGACATCAACTTTCAAGCCTAACAAACTTGCCTACCTTCCACCTGGTGCTTTTGCAATTAGGGGACGTGGGAAAAGCTTACAGTCTTTGGGCTCTATAAGACTAAGGGCTGACAAAAGTAATCCAACTCGCAAAAGTATAAACTTCAATATACCAACATGTTATCAAACTCAACTGGTACCAAATACTGTACCAGTTGAGTTTTTGTTATTGTTAGTATAATGAAATTCTTTTTGTATACTGACTTGAATAAATTTGCAAGTGCACATGAGTTTGAAAAGGCAAAAAAGGTTAGAGGAACAAACATTTGTAAAAAAGTTGCAAGACTCAAGCCTGCAGAAAAGTTAAGCATCACTTTTTACCAAAATCGAATTGTTGGAGAGAATTCTACCTCATTTGTGAGACACTTGGGTATTTTAGTTCATGATCGCAATATGTGCCCATTAAGGGTACACTCATGACGGACATTAAAGAAGATCAGTTACAACACATGTGGGATGCTGTTATGGTAAGTATTTGGAGTCCTATTAACTAATAGTTAATTTATGATTTCTCATTTGGAAAAAGAAAAATTAACGTGGCACATTTTATCCCAAAACATAACTGTCTATATAGTTAGTTTTACATTTTATGCCAAACATATCTGTATAATACTATAGTTATGTTTGCCTAAGAACCTACATGTTGTTGTCATTGTGTTGTTTTTGGTGTTATTCCCTCTCTTGAACTCTATCATCTTTCTTCCCCCTTCTTTCTGATACAATCCACTAGATAATCACTTATTTTTGTGACATATATATCATCTTCCATTGGAAGAGATCCATAAGCAAGAAATATAGATTTAGTTGTTGACTTCTTGTTTGGTTAATATTTTGTGTTTATACTTAATGATACTTGTGTAATATTATAGGAAAAATTTACCAATGATGACATGAATGCTAAAAAGGAACAAGTCCTTCAACATATGAGAAAGTTGTGGAATAACTGGAGAGGATCACTTCACAAAAATATGAAGTCTAAGCCATTTTGTGATGCTCTAAAAGATGTGCCTAGCGGGGTAGACAAAAGTGATTGGGAATGGCTGGTTAAGTAGTATTTCTTAAGTGAAAAGCTTAAGGTATGAATTCCTAAAATTTATTTATTGATATATTATTTGAAGTGATTTACTATGATTTTGATGGTATGTTATTATAGGAAACAAGTACAAGAAATTCCATCAATAGGTCCAAGTTGAGTATGCCTCATCGTACGGGGAGCAAGCCTATTAGAGAGATTATTAATGAATTGGTAAGTAAATCTTGAAACTCTTTGAGAAGTCTCTTGTTTTTTAAAATCATTTTTCTTACTTTGTTTATTTGTATGTTGAGGCAAAGATGGTAAGCCACCAAACATGGATACTATCTTCTTCGAGACTCGTAAGGAGGCGAACCTGAAATTAATACAAAATACGTATGTTTAGTGTTAAGTTTTATTTTAACTCATTTAACTTGATGTGTTGTATTATTTTAAGTTTTTCTATATTTTATAGGTTGAAATCCAAAAATTGGTTCAACCTTATTCTTCTTTGACAAATATTGAGAGGTAATAGAAAAGTGTTTTGGACCTCAATGTAAGAGTCATGTAGTTGGATTTTGGTGGTGGAATAACGTCTAAGGAGTTAAAGGTGGGAACACTTCAAAGGCTGCATTGTTAGATAAGTTGAATGCACGTGAAAAAGAGAATGAATCACTAAAAAGACTCTTGGATGAGTTAGAGAGTAAGTGTGAACGCATGGATGAGCTAGAGAGTAAATATGAACAACTTGCAAGAGTGGTGCTTGGTCAGACTTCAACACCAACATCTTCAAGGGATCAATAGATGGCACCATTTTAGCAGGTTAGGAAGTTAATCTTTGTTTCTCTTTAAGATGTGCTCATGAGATAGGGAATGACTTTGTCTTCTTAGTTTGTTTTCTTAGTCATTTGCTATATAAGCTACTTACAATTATCAAGTACAATTTTTTGCAAGCATCAACATACTAACTGTCTATCGTAGAGGGTAGAATAAATTGTCGTTACATGGTGAAATGTTGTATTTTTATTGTTGCTTCTAAGTTTAGATATTCATTTGCTTATTTTCATGAGAAAGTCAGTGTTTTTTATGTTTTAGGAGAAAATATCATTTTTAATATGGAAACTGTATCATTAAGAGGTTTCTAATAGTATCACCCCTCAATATATGACAATCATGTAAATGATCATGCTGGTTGTCCCTATGTTTTAAGCATATATATTAGTAACATCTCTTTTTCTAGTAGATAGTCAATGGCCTCTACATATACAATAATGTCTCTGTGAAACTTAGTGAGACAAACTAATAGTTGCTTAGCAGCAGTATGGGAACCAACAAGTGAATCAAGTTCCTCAAGTGCAGTTCATGTCAAAGTATTTATTTTATGTATAGCAACTGTTATCTTATCTGATCCATCAGGTCCTCTAGTTACTATTGTTCCAGGCCAGAGTTCTTAGTTTGTATGGTGATTAGCTTTCTACATTTCCTTGTTCATACTTTCTTTGTTGGGGTATTTATTTTGATCTCGATGATCTTCTTTACAGTGTTATTGAAAAATATCATGATTTGGTAAAGAAAAATGTTTACAGTTTTGTTCTAATGGAGTAGATTTGTGAGGGTTCTTGTCAGCTTTGTTTCGCATTATAATTTTTGGGTTATACTTATCTATAAAATAGGCATTTTACTTGGTACGGATTGTTATTTGAATAAAAAAGAAGACTGTCTGAAGAGGAAAACCGCACTCTTATTACCTCAAAGTGGAATGATCTGTTTTTTTGTTTGGCAAGAAACATGAAGGTGAGAATACAATAAGTGTAACTTTATAAATAGCAACTGTTATCTAATATGATCCATTAGGTCCTCTAGTATGCATATTGGAATAACTTGACAGAGAAGTGAGGTTGAGCCACTCACTCCCTTTAGTTCCTCACACCATGCAGGTGCTATTAATGAAATGTTGTGTGGGGAGGGGGGGGGGGCAGGAGGGAGTTGGTGTAAGACGAGCCTTTGTCTAACATTGTGCATATGAGCTTTAATATATTAGTGGCGATCTCAGTTTCTTTATTTAGAATCTTTAATGTTTTGCATCTTTTTAGTAAATATGTTTGAGGTTTTATGTTTATTTTTTTGTTTCTAATTTGACAATTTTTTTTTACAGCACAAGAATACGCATATGAAAAATATGGCGTTCAAGAAAGTATGGTGAAAGTTGAAGTTAAAAGGGGATTTTGTTTCAATTAGGGATGGTTTATATTAAAGATGATATCTTATTATTTATATTTGTTGTATTTTTCTTTTTTAGAAATTGATAAGATATGTCATGCAACTTGAATATGGTATATCTTTCTTTGATTAGTTTTCTTTGTAGTAACAATGAAGTTTTATATGATGAATTTAATTATTTAGTATATATTTTTACTGTTTCTATGCATTCAATAATTAATATTCTTTTACTGTATAAATTTTTGGGTAATAACATGAGATGAAAATGGGGCTTTTAAAGATCTTTTATAATTGGCTTCTTATAAAATATTGAAATGATCATTGGCGATGGAAAATGTGGTCATTACTAGTATTGATTTTGAAACTAACATACAAATAACGAAAGGAATTTCGATGGTTAAAAGTACTTGGACATAGGGTAAATTCGGTCGCTAAAAAGGACATATAGCGGCTGGAATTTATGTTGTCGTTAAATGTACTTTTAGCGACCAGAGTTAAATTTGGTCGTTAACTTTTAACGTTAGGACTTTGAACGACTGGCGACAATCGGATTTGTTGTGGTCATTAATAGTATTTAACTGTTAGAACCCGTATTTTGAACATTTGAAATGCTTGTGAAATCTGGACGAATATTGGAAATATCGAACAATTCGGGACGTAAGTATTTTTTTAAGGTTTATACCAAGGGGATTTTATTTAATATAAATTATTATTGGGAGTTAAAAATCGTAAATCCTTAATTGGTCCAAATTGGGAAAAGTTTGGGACCAAATGTGTATTTTATTTAATTTGAGTTCCTTAAGATGTAGAATAAATTGTGGGGTTACGTACATGGCTTTATTTGATTGGTCCAAGTGTACAAGGGGTTGTCTATATATAGGCATACATATAAGCATTATATCTTACAAGAAAGCATCTCCAACACTTAGAAAAATTAAGCAACAATTTCCCCCAACTGGCAGACCTCTCGGCTCACTGTAGCTGGAGAGAAAAAATTGTGTTTTCCGCGTTTTCGATTATTTGACGCTTCAAGGTCGGTATATGGGGTCCCCCAAGTAGCGTGGAAGCGTTGGTTTGGTGAG